>CACVCL010034291.1:0-60588 GCA_902729485.2 Mus minutoides
GCAGCATTGTTGCCCAGGCATGGAGCAAAGTTTGCATAGGTACATTCTGTTTTGTTTTTATACCCATTTTCTGTACTTTGTCTGTGGTTGAACTTAAAAGCATAAAAATCAAGTGTTGGTGTAAATATTTGCAGGACTAAAAATATCACATGTTTCATGTTAACATTGTCTTCTTGAGTTATATATACCTTTATTCAGTTCTGTGATATAATCTCTAGTTGGCAAATGTTCATAACAATTAGGCCAAATGTGTTCTTCTCTTACTCTGTGTCAATTGCTCAAGATTCAGAAATTTAACTTTCAGATCTCCACATCCAGAGTTTTCTTGTTTACTTTGTAACCCAAATTATCTTTATTGCTTTTCTCTTGTCAGAAGAGTAATGAAGCCCTCACTCTACTTTCAGATTCATCCAAAGCTTCAACTGTAGTGTCTATGGCATGAAGCACTCTACCCTTCCTGATTTGCTACCATGATCCCCAGGACCCTTCCTATTGTTGTCTTAGTGAACTGCAAGTCTGTTGTCCCAAGACTTATTTACAGCCTGTTTGTCTTATATGTTTGTTTGAAAGCTCTCACTTTTCTCTTTCTTTTATATTTTAATAATGATTTCATATTTGGTGGAGTACACCCTTGGGCATCATTGCCTTCCAAGTGTGTATATGGCTCTGGCAGTATGTGACCTCTCCTGTGTACATGGCTTTCAATGTATGTGATCTCTGCTCAGCCTTTTCTTTTGTCTTAGACATGGTAGCCAAAGCTTTCTATATTTTTGTCATTTGAATTTTTATGCACATGCATTTAGGTAAGTTTGCATGTTTACATGTGTCGTAGGTTTATGCATGTGTTTGCATGGTGGGTCAGAGGACAGCCTCAAAAGTCCAGAGCAGCCACAGACAGCACACTACACGGGCTGACATCCTGCACTGAATCAAAAGGAGACTGCGAGTTGAGCACCAGCCTTCACTTTTCTCGACTTCCTCACTGTGGTTCCAATATGACCAATTGCCTCAAGTGCCTAGCGTCCTGATATCCCAGATGGGATGAACGGTCCTTTCAAGCTGTGAAGTGAAGTAAGCCTTCCTTCATTAAGATGCTTTTCTTTGGTCATAGTACTGAGAAGCACCTGGAATTCTTCAGCTAACTTACCCACGGAGGAGCATTCCGGCTGTTCACAATTTGAAGCTGTTGCTAATGAAGGCACATAAGACATAGATTAAATTTTTGTATGTTCCCCCATTGGCTCACAATATATGTCTTGATTTGGGAGAAGTGGAACCTTCAGAAAGTGGATAATAGTGGAAGGATGTTACCTCACTGGGGGTGTGGCTTTAAAGAAGATAATAAGACCCTGGCCCATATTTTTTCTTTTGTTTTACTTATTTGACCACAGTGACTTTCTTCTTCTGCTATGCACTCCAGCCATGGTATGATTTCTTCCTGCAGATGCAAAATCTGTAAGCCACTGATAGTGTATTGAGCCATCCAAAACTGTGAACCAAAATAAGCCTTTTCTTCTTACAAGCTGACTTCTTCTAAGCTTCCTTCCAATAATCCAACTAACATGAAGCATCTTGTATCCAACTCTATTGTACACTCTAAAATCATTGATATATACAGATCGTGGCTTAGGTCACAGTTAATTGTTTTGTATGTTTCTCATGTGTCACATGTGCCATTTCTCCACAGCCTTTTTCTGTTGTATAATTTTTACCACCTTTCTCAAAAGACAATCGGGCATACTTGTGTGGGTCTACTTGTTGATTCTTCTTTTTTACATACTTGTTTCTATTTTATGTGTATGAATGTCTGCCTACATCTATGAAAGTGTACTACATGCATGCCTGGTGCCCAGGGAGGCCAGATGGTGTCAGATCCCTTGGAACTGGAGTTACATATCATTATGAGCTTCCATGTGGGTGCTGGAACTTACCATGGGTTCTCTACTAGATCAGGGAGTGTTCTTAACCACTGGGCCATCTCTCCAGTCCACTTCTGGGTTCTTTATCCTCTTTACCAAAATATTGCTTCATGGTTCTTCACATCAACGTGAGGCAGATGTTGTATTTCTTATTTTTCTTAGATGCGGAGGGCCAAGGGGTATGAGTGATGTATCTTTAGTTACACACCCAACAAAAAGGAAACTTTCTGATCCTCATTTTTATGTATATCTCATGCTCATTCCACATCATTCAATGTCTGCTGCCCTGTGACAGTTCATTAAACCTTTTTACTAACAATAAATAAAATTATCACAATATTAAAATCAAAATGTAAATTGTAAACGAAGAGATGAGGATAATGCTCCTTGGTCACCTCTGACCTCTGAACTTTATACTCTGTTGCTACAATAAGTATAAACAACAACCATGCATAATTCTCATCTAATTGACAATTGCTCATTGATCCAAAGCACACTGTGGTGTTATGAGCAGCACAGAAACCTTGACATCTTCATTTTAATGAGCTGGATGTCCAGAATGATGTTACTGTAAGCAGATAGTTGGTAATCAGTGTCATGACCAGTGTAAGGCACACAATATTCTGCACATGGTTTCCCAGGTTCTCATGGAAGAGTTCCAGAAATGGAGGAATTTGTCTTAGCAAACATGGAATTGCTATTTGGGCTGGCCAGGATGGACCATAGCTACTCTAGCATGATCAATATTATATAAGCAGATATTTGCTAGCAAGGGCTCCTCTGATTGTGATCTATTCCCTTCTACAGCTCCCTTGGTAAGTGTAAATACATAGCCCAGGAGAGTTTCACAGTAAACACGCAAGAGCATTCTCTTCTGAATCCCTTGGTTCCATGGTAGTTGGCTCAAGTTATGACTTTCTTCTGATTAATATTATTTTCCACTTGATAACAGTGGCTTAACTGTACAATAGAATACATGACATTTGAAAAGTTCCTAAAATTGCCTTGAAATTATTCTACAAATAAACCTGGACTCAAAAATGAAAAATAAACCTCATTGTTAGGGAAACCCCCTCCATGTTACTTAAATTATAAATGGAAAAGCTATTAGTGACTCTAAGGTCACTTTACCTCTGACGTTAGCTGGTGTTTTCTCACTTACGCATACGTTCGTGCTTTTGAAATAGGACGTGTAAAACGAATGTGAGTCATATATTAAGCAGTCTAACTATGGGATATTTGTAAATTTATGCACAATGGAAGCTTTATGTATTTATTTTTGCAATCTGAAACTCATTAGTATATGAAGTGCTTGACATTAGTTTAGTTAAGGATGATGTATGTATCGCAATCAGAAATTCCTGAACAATTTCTTCCCAAATTACCTGACAGTACTAAATTCACACCTTGAAGCAAGATGATTTCAATCTGAGTAGGGTGGCGAATCTACCCCATTGTCCTAAGCACTCAACCATGACATGTGGCTCAGCACCATTAATAAACCCAAGACCCCAGTTTCTCATGCCACTTTGAAATTCTCTGCAAGTTCAATTTTACAAAAAGAGATATATTCCAGATTTTCATTTTTTGAAGTAGACTCCCTCATACATTTACAGTGAACACTGCCAAGAAACTGAGTTCTAATGAAATGTCATCCTGAGGGGCCAGGCTTGCTTTGGGAAATGTCCACTGAAAGGATGCGTTCAGAGGAATTCAGACATCTTTAGATCTCTGGCTCTCATCCAAGTTGCACACAAGCCCATTTGGCACCAGCCTCACTGCGGCTTTCCCACAAGGCTCTGGACAGGTTCCAGGAGCTCAGTTAGGCTCCACTCTCATAGGAGTCTGCACAATAAAGAGAAATCACAAAGCAGTCAGGCCTCAGGCTCAGAGGAGACCCTGGAGACCCAAAGGAACAAGCTGCCTGCTGGGTGTCCCATCAGGGACTCTAGAAGCTACAACAAAGGTACCTTTGATTTCAGCCACAGGAAGGAAGTATCAGCTGTACTTGAACTAGAGTTGTTCACACTGCCCAAAGCTCCGAAAATGTCATGATTGAGGATGGACAGCAAATCTAGAAACAGAACATGTTCATGACTGTTCACAGCACAAAAGGAATCCATAGAAAGGTGTGTTATCACCTGCAAAGTCGTGGTCCAAAGGACACTTGAGTTCTGTGTCTTTGACCAGCCAGTGGTGCACACTCTTAGCACCTTTTTTAGTACTTATGTGCCTAAGCTTCTTCATCTGTACAAAAGTACACTGGACAAAGTGGGCTAAGCCAGAAATTGCTTACATTTAAGAGCAGAGGTGGGCAAGCGGGGCCATGCTTCCAGCTGCTATTTCAGTTCCAAATCACAAGATAGTAGTACATAGATAGAAATAGAGATCAGTAATATCTCTCTGCCTCCACTACACATCTTCCCTTCTCTTCAAGGGAAGATGTATATGTATATGTATATGTATATGTATATGTATATGTATATGTATATGTATATGTATATGTATATGTATAGCAAAGTGAGTTGGAGCTCTTTTTGGTGCTGCTGTGTTTGAGGTGCTGGGATCAACTGTAGAGCCTCCTGCATGTCAGGTGAGCTCTACAACCAATGACAGCCTAGCCTACCCTACTGTGGTTTGTAGGCTATTTCTACCCATTAGGCATGGGTCTCCAAGAATGTGAATATAAGTTTACTCCAAAATGTAGGTAAACAGAAAAAGGACAGGATGTCCTGAGTACTCTTCAAAGTTAATCATTACAAAACACAAAGCCATTACCAAATAATGACTGAAAAGTGAGATGTCCTAGAACACAAGCAAAATATACATATACATATACTTATGAATATACATATACATATACATATATAGCAAAAACAAAAACCAGGGAGGTAAGGAAGATATAAACGGTCAATCAGCACATGGTCAACCTGAGTGCTCACCAGAATGTTCTGTCATTGTGTTATCAGAGATTTGAAAGGAATCAACCAGCAAGCTCAGACTGCCATCTGCCTCTGCCTTTGGTTTTTAAGAGGAAGTTGGGACACAGAAAAACCTTTAAGTGCATCAAGTCCTGTGAATCAGAAATTCAAAATGCATTTTGAGGAGATAATCCGAAGTAGACATAAATCTTATGTGATGATGTTCACAATAATAAAAACAAAATCATTTCAATGGTCAGATTTGTTGTGGTAAACTCAAATGTTGCCTCCAAGGCTTCTGTTTTTGAAAAACAATACTGGAACTAGTACAGTGAAAACTTCATACAGCAGATAGAGCAATGGGGGGGGGGGGAGAGCGTGGTTCCCAATGAAACCTTAACACAGCAAATAGAACAATCTAGGCATCATGATTCCCAAACATGTAATCATAAAATAAATATTAATCTGTAATTTTATTTTATTTTATTCTCTTCTATAGAAGTCCATCAATAAATGTGCATTACTGATATTTTATAAGAATAAACATTTTCAAATGAATTAGGACTGGAAAAACCTTTGGCGACATGTATTCCATATAGATATGCTCCCAGTCTGTGATTCTCCTCCTAGACATACACACTACAAAAATTCACTGCATATGTTCACCAAACTTCATATGCTAAGGCATTCATAGGAGGCTGGCTTATATTAGACCAAAGCTGGAAGCCCTCCAAATGGCCATTAGTAATAGAATAAATTATTCAGTTGTGGCATGCTGCCTCAACAGAAGATCATACAATCACAAGATGAAGAATGCATAATTGCACAGTGACAGACAGAGTCACAAGCGAAATATGTGACTAAGAGAGAGAAGTCACACAGAAGAGTGTGGCATACAAATCCATTTATATAAATTATGACATGTACCCTATCAGGGTGAGTAGGCAGTTGCTGTGATTCCTGGGGGGGGGGGCTGTAGGACAGCAAGGGGGCTTCTGGAATCTTCTCCTGTGCTGTGGCTCTGCTTGGGTCCATGAAAATTCACCTGATGTAGGTCTTTGCACCTTTCCATATGCTCACTGCACCTTAGCAAAAAGCTAAGAATAAAAGACTAACATTTGAACAAGTGTGAGAGGAGCAGAGAGAAGACAAGAGCCAGAGGAGGGGAGCCAGGATGAGCTAAGACCTGGTCTGAGTGGAGCATTCCTCCTGCTTCCAAAGCTGGGAGAGAGTCAGGTAGCTTCTATTCCCCTGGGGATATGTGGAGAAGAGAGAGGCCTTCTAGGCTGATCTTAAGTGTACACAAAGTCTTGAGCAGCATTCTCAAGCCCTCTCTGGCATGCTTGCCCTAACTCTCAATGCTCTAACAGTATCATCACTAATCTCTCCTTGTGAAAGGCTCATTGCTTCCTTCACCTGTACACACGCAGCACACCTCATCAACCACACACCACCATAGCAACCTTATCTAACCTCAGAGAACTTGTTCATCTGGCTGAAGTGGTCCATGTCATAATCTAAGTACTTGGAATGCTTGAAATGGGAGGATAAGAAGTTCAGAGCCAGACTGGACTACAGAGAGAGACCTTATCTCAAAAGCATATGTAATTAAGGTCCACACACATATGTATATTCACATATGCTCATGCACACATAGTATGGCTCACACACTCATGCATATACACATACATATTAAATAAGATGTCTCAGCCACCAACAGGAATCCCCGGAAGATTGCATTGTCCAGTGATGTTGTAACTACCCTGGTGTGTTTGCGTGTTCTTCGATGTTCACACAATGAGAAAATTGCATGGGAATGTATTTCTCAGAAGGTATGCCATCAAACACTGCATGGCTGTCTTCACACAGAGATATTGAAGGGGAGGGGCGGTTCAGATGATATAGATGTCGTAGAAGATTTAGAGGTGGAGATACAGATGTTTGTTTGCTCACAAGAATGGAAGCTTGACAGGACAGATACTTCATCTTATCTGCTTTCACTTTCTTCTCCTTGACTTCTTGAATAGTTTCCAACTATCAAAATTCTCAATAAATTTCTGTTAATGTAGCTTCTACCCCATTCACAAGCCACACTAGGTATGATAAATAGAAATGTAGTCTCTTCTTGATACCTCTCTCTGTATCTCTCTGTCTCTTTCTTTCTCTCATCTTGTCCTTTTGCCCTCCCTCTCTCTCCAATGGTGTACTGAGAAAACGTTGGGGTCACAGATGCAGATCCCCAGGCTAATTGGAAACAGACAGAGTAACTGTTCCCTAAATTTAAGAGACTTGGAGACTTGCAGGGCCTGAGGTCCCTTTGTGTCTCTTTTGAGGAATCTGAGCAGCTAAATGTATTCTGTAAAAAAGGGTCAGCTCCATATTTATCAAGAACTCTATTAAAGAAATAGGTGAACAGAAGCTAAGATAAAAGCATTCTGGACTCCTTAGGGCAGGTACACAGTATGAAATTTGAGGTATTCTCATGAGCTTAGGCACAGTGGGGATTTGAAAAGTCTCAGGGCATTTGGTTCATGTGTGACTTCCTCATTTTCATATTGAATTACTACAACTTGAAACCACACTCTGAAGCCTGGGATGCAGATGGCTGTACTCAACTGGTCTGTCCCAGTTCTGAGAGAGAACATTTAGAATCACCTACTTGATGTCAACTTTGTAATTTAATATAACAGCTCCCTTGTGGGAATTTTACCACTAGTGGTTAGTCTGGACAGGGCAGGCCATATATGCATTCCCGTGACTGATATGGGATCTGAAGCCCACAGTAGGCATGCTGTCTGTCCCTTGACCAGGGTCATTCATATTAGGTCAGCTATATGGTTAGATGCAATTTGGGGTCACCTGCTTTTGGGTTCACATGGTTGATAATGGTGTGGTTCAATCTCAGGCCTTACCATTTTAATAAAATTATAAAAATAATATTCTTTTTTTCCTTTTTCATTATCTCCTTTCCACGTGTGTGTGTGTGTGTGTGTGTGTGTGTGTGTGTGTGTGTGTGTGTGTGTGTGAAATTCTGTCCTGAAACTTGGGTGTCTCTATTTTGAGGATTCCTACACTTCCCACAAGGCTGGCTATTCTTAGTATAAGACAAAAATTGACCTAAAAACAGTAAAGACTCCCTTTTCAGTAGTTTCACAGCTCTGTTCTACATAAAAATATCTGGGTGTCCTTAGCTTCATGTCTCTGACAATTTGCTGTGTGGTCAGCTCCATAGAGATTCAGGGGGAGTTCCCCAAAGGGCCTAAAAGTTTCATCAAATACCACAAACTTGGGTATATTTGTCTGAGTAATGTACATTTGTATGACATGATTGTGTCTATAAAGACACTTTTAACGTTTAGTAGTGATTCCCTTACGAAAACAATCCATCCATCTATTTTTCTTATTGACCAGGAAATGGTCTAACTGTGCAAACCATCTGAGAATCCTCAGGCTAGACCTTAGCACAGTGCCATGCTTTAAGTCCTGCTGGCCCCTGTGTTGCATTTGCCTGCCCTTGGCTTACCCATCAGGTGGTATGATCTGTGGACCACATGGAGATGAATGAGACTCTGGAACTGAGGAAACTCCAGGGCACTGAGACACCGGTGACAGATCTAAACATCAACCTCACCATCTGGGCCCCTGTACTGCTCAGTGTTTCTCAGACTCCAGTATGCTCCATCTTCTTTGACTTCCACAGGAGGAGCCAATACCTACCACTATTAGAACTCTGGCTTGCAGGTCATTTGACTGGGGCTCTTAGTGGTTTTATAGTGCCAGCCTTCTCTGGCTCCTAGAGCCTGTTCTTCATAGTGTTCCTAGCAGTTCATAATGACAGCAGACTACAGTGACTGCCCAGTATCAGACACCTGATCCTAGATCGCTCTCTCAAGGTGACTAAGTTCTAGCTTATCTTGTGTGCCACTCAGCCAGCCTTCACTGCTCATACTTTGTGTAGTCTGATTGTGTGCCTGCTGCTATACACTTTAGAGGCTGTGCCTTTCACCTGCTCTAAGAGGTGGCCTGATCCCTGTGTTAACTCAGTCAAATCTGTAACAGTTTAGGTTGATTCCTTACTGCTACATCCCTGCCTGTTCCAGGGTTCATAGAGAAAGTCACAAAGGCTACGTGTGTGGTTAAAAGTCACTTCACCAAGCAAAGGAGCCAGTAGTAGTCATTTTCTCTCACCACTGGGAGCCCTGACTCTTTCCTCTTCAGTGTGAAGCTCATTGCCATGTTTATTATTCATGCACATATACATCGAAAAGCACTTAGCACTTTGTAACAAACAATTGGCTTTGAAGTTTATTCCTTGAGAATAAAACTTATTGCTGAGGAAGATGATAGAGTCGGGATGCTGCTGGCTGTGGTCTTATCTCATTAAATCTGATCTTTTCATTACCACCAGGAAGGCAGAAATAAATAAAGACATGTCTGTTACTACTTAAATCTAGATGGTCCAACTCTGTGATACAGGCAGTGCGATTCTTCTCCTGTGTGCTGCTTTGGCAGTCCCTTCTTCTTAAAACCGGTTTCCTGAGTCGTTTTGTTGGCCTTCAGGGCACCATCACAAAACCAACGCTGTCTGCCTTGATTTGATGCTTCATCCATCTCTGCTGCATGCTTGTCAATAATCCATCCTCAGGACATGTCCCCTGATGAAATGAACGGCCAGGATGGATGCTACACATTTAATTCAGTGCATTAATGGAGTCCCTTGTGACTTCACCATCCAGTCAGCATGACCCATCATCAAACCGAAGGTCTGTGGACTTTTCACACAAAGGATCCCATGGATACTCAGAACATTGTTTTCTTGCTTTCCCCATTCCTTGCTCAATTGTGTGCTGTATTCTGAATAGTCCACATAAAAGGATGTAGAAAACAAAGAAGAGTTCAGTTTGGTCTACTTGCCCTCAAAGTTGATGAAAAGATCATCTACTTCAATGCTGAGGCATTCCTTCACATTCAGAAGTATAATAACCCACGTCTCTGGGATTCCAGTGTGGACTCAAGCCACCAGCCGTCCAGGAATCTCTCCTGGACTCCAGAATCCTATTTTGAACTACTGAGACCCCCAGTCTCATGAACTGAATGACTGCCGGATTATCAGCCTTTTCACCTTCAGACAGCCGTTGTCTGATTGCCTGGCTGAAGTATTTGTCAAGAGATGGCCTATCAAACAGAAATGAAGGATGCCTGATGTCTCTTGGCTAGTATGGATGAAGGGGTGTTAAGACTCTGAGAAATTGTAAGGTGAGCATGAGTTCCCTGTATAAAATCTTCCACCACAGGAAGACACAGAATACATACTTTTGAATTAATGTTATAAATGCAAAACAGTGAGAGGGACACCAGCACATCTGTCATTGCTCTTGTCCTTGTAACAGACTTTGGATTGCAGATGTTGCTGCTCAATTAAATGAATTACATTTGACGGGTTTAAGTGGGCCCCAGCATAACAAGGGTGTGGCTGCAGCACTGAGTCAAAGGCAAAGTGTTCATGTAGTAAGTGGGAATCACAGTCTATGAACAGTGGCTGTGATGGCCTGACCCGTAATGGGAAGCACAGGTGAAGTAATTTTTATAGTGATATGATTCAAATGGACCTTTGGTATTGGCTAATCAATCATGGTGTTTTCAAGAATGAAATAGAGAAGAAGTCTACGACATCTGCATATATGTCTTCAATCTGTATACACAGAACAATTCTCAAACAAGTGGAAGAATAGTGATGTTGGACTGTAAAAATAGGACATCTTGGCTTGTGAACCAATTTCCATACTTGAGCCTGTTTTCAGACCTACAGAAAGAAGGGAAGGTCAGGCCCCTCTGAAGAAGGACCTTGCTAGAATATCTAAGAGTTTTATTGCTAGCCTTTCTTCCATCCTTCCCCCTAAGGGGCCCATATCTTTTAACAGCAGTAACTGTATACTGGGAAAAGGAAAATAATCAGACTTTCTGTGGTTTATGGATACTGGCTCTGAATTGACTCTGATTCCAGGGCACCCCAAAAGGCATTGCAGCACTCCATTTGAAATAGGAGCTTATAAAGGTCAGGTCATTAATACAGTTTTGGCTGAAGCCTGACTCAGTGGACTAGTAGACAGTTGGTCTAGTAGGCCCAAGAATTCATCCTGTGGTTACTTCCTTGGTCTCAAAATAAATATCTAATTGGTATAGATAAGGTTAGAAGTCAACACAATTCTCACATTGTTTTCCTGACCTGTGGGGTAGTGGCTATTAAGGTTGAAAAGGCTAAGTGGAAGCTATTGAAGTTGCCTCTACAAGAGAAAATAATAGAGCAAAATCAATATTATATCCCTAGAGGGATCACAGATTTTAGTGTCTCCATCAAGGACTTGAGAGAAGCAGGGATGGAGGTTCTTACCACAGCTCCTTTCATCCCTCCTATCTTGCCTGTGCTGAAGACAGATGCAGAATGAGTTGACTATCTCACCTTTATTCAAGTAGTGAGATGTGATAGCTTTAATCAAACAGATTAACCCATGTCCTGGTGCAACATAGACTGCTATGCCCTTTCTTGTTATGTACCTTTCCATAAGGTACCAAGCGATTTGTTTTCAGAGGGCAAGGCCAGCAGTACACCTTTACAGTTTACCTCAGGGGTATAGGAATTATCCCTACGTCATAAATTAGTTTGAAGGGATCTTGATCATCTGTCTCTTCCACAAAATGTCACAGCAGTCCACTGTATTGATGAAATTTATGCTGACTGGACCATGTAAGCAGGAGATGGCAACTATTTTGTACTTGTTAACACATATGCACATCAGAGGATAGAAAATAAATCTAGCCAAAATTCAAGGACCTCAACCTCAGTAAAAATCTATAGGAGTCCAGTAGTATGAAGCATGAAGATATATTTCTTCTTAGATATTTTTCGCCATTCCCACTAACAAGAAAGAGTCACAATGCTTAGTGGGACTATTGGATTCTGGAGGTTGTACATACCTTGCTGGGGTGTCTTACTCCAGCCCATGTACCAATTAACTAATTAAAGCTGCTGGTTTTGAGTGAGTCCTGGAACAGGAGGAGGCTCTTCAACAGGCCCAGGCTGTTATACAGCCTTCTCTACCACGTGGACTATATAATCCAATAGACCCAAAGATACTTGAGGTGTCAGTGGCAGATAAGGATGCTGTGTGGAGCTTTCATCAGGACCCTAAAGGTGAATGAATTACAGAGGACTTTGGAGTAAGGCTCTACCACCATTGAAGACAACCATTTTCCCTTTACAAAACATCTCTTGGCCTGCTATTGGGCCTTAGTGGAAACTGAACATTTAACAATGGCACACCAAGTTACCATGAGACCTGAATTGCCCATCATGAACTGGCTGTTATCTGACCCACCAAGCCATAAAGTAGGACATGCATAACAGCAGTCCATTATCAGATAGAGATGAAATGTACATGATTAGGCCTGAGCAGGTCCTGAGGACACAGGCAAGTTACATGAAAAGGTTACTGGAATGCCTATGATTCTTATTACAATGCCTTCTGCTCCCAAACATGAACTTATGGCCTCATGGGTGTGCCCTATGATCCATTGAATAAAGAAGACTGGGGACATTTTTAGTGATGGTTCTTTATTCTACGAAGCATCATCTAGAAGTGGACAGAGGCAGCATTATAACATCTCTCCATGACAACTGTGATGTCAGGGACTTGAACTGATAATGTTTGGAAAATTGGTGAAATGATATTTGGGGAATATGTGGAGAGATCATTCTGAATTGGTACAGGGTGTAAAGTGACTGTGTCCCAAGTAAATGCACATCAAAATATGACTTTGGCATAGGAGAAATTCAGCAGTCAAGTAGATAGGATAATCTATTCTATGGATGCTTAACCTCTTTCCTCTCATTGCCCAGGGAGCCAATAAGTAATGTGGTCATGGTGACAGAGATGGAGGTTATGCCAGGGCTTAACAACGTGGTCTTCCATGCAGCACTGCTGACAGAGAAACAGCTGAAGCTAGGTGCCATGTCTGCCAGCAGCAAAGACCAACACTAAGTCCCTGAGAGGGTGTCATTCCCCAAGCTGATCAGCCAGTAACTTAGTATTAGGGTGACTAAGATGCCCCACTTCCTCCGTGGAAATGAAAACACTTTGTCCTTACTAGAGTAGATACTTATTCTGGTGATAAATTTGTCATCCTTGATCATAATCCTCCCAAGAGCCTCAACAAACATCCCATTGAGCTGGAAGCTCAGACTTCCTAGTGCTACTTTGGGCTTCTGATGTCCTAAAGCCACCTCGAAGGGATGATTGATCCAGACTAGCAGGCGAGAATTGGATTGCTTCTCCATCCACAATAGGAGTAAGATAGATTATGTCTGGAGTGTACAAGATCCTTCAGGGCATCTTTTGGTGCCACCATGTCCTGTGATTAAGGTCAATGGTAATTTAACAGCAACCCATCCCAGGCAGAATATCAGGAAAAAAGGGATGGATCGCTCTACCAGGAAGAGCCAAGACCTGCTGAGGTGCTTGCTGAGGGCAGAGAACATATAGAATGATTAGTAGAGGAAGGTAGTTATAAATACCAACTTAGGTCACATGACTAGTTGTAGACATGAGTGTTTAATTTCTATTTTGTTAAGAACATGTTCCTACATACATAGATAGAAATTCAGATGATATTTGTGTTTTCTTTCCTCTATAATTTTGTCATGCAATGCAACATAGATTGAATCAGTGATTTTTTTTTATCATATTTAAGTTATAAGACTCTAAAAGATTGAACATTTCTTAAGGGAAATTGTCACCTATTCTAATCATATATATAGTACTTGCTGTTGTATATGGATATTTATCTTAGGTTGAATTATGATGTGATTATTGTTTTCATTTGGAAATTAAGCATGACATAAAGAGCTGTGATTGTATATCAACTTGACAAAGAATGGACTTCTGATGGCTAATCTTTTTTTATTAATAATAATCATTTTATTTGTTTACATTTCAAGTGTTATCTCCCTTCCCACTCTCCCATCCATAGACCACCCATCTGCTTTCCCTTTGCCTCTAAGAGGGTGTTTCCCCACCTACCCACCCACTCCTGCCTCACCCCTCTAGCACCCCCTTCTCTGGGGCATCCAGTCTCCACAGGACCAAGTGCCTCTCCTCCCACTGATGCCAGAGGGGGCAATCCTCTGCTACATATGTATCAAGGGTCCATGGGCTGGCCAATGTATACTCTTTGGTTGGTGGTTTAGTCCCTGGGAGCTCTGAGAGGTCTGGTCAAGTGATACTGTTGTTCTTCCTATGGGGTTACAATCCCTTTCCACTCCTTCAGCCCTTCCTCTAACTCTTCCATTGGGGTCCCTGGGTTCAGTGCAATGGTTGGCTATGAGTATCTGCATCTATCTTATTTGCTAACTTGACTACATTTGGAATCAACTAAAATCCAAACACCTGTGAGGGCTTTTCTTGAGCAGATCACTTGAGGTAGGAAGACACACACTAAGTCTGGACTGCACCTTCTGGTGTCAGGCTACATAAAGGACATGGAAGAAGGACATGCTTTTTGCCTGCCTTCTCTCACTCCTGCTGACAATTTCATCTATTCCATTGCTCAGAAATTCCTTCACTGGTCTAAGAATCCACTTCTTTGTGATTCCAAAATAGACTGAAACCACCTTCACTCTGGGAATCCTCCGGGACTCCAGAGTCAGATTTGGGACTAGTGAGCCATCCAGCCTCACATACTGAACAACTACTGAGAGGCACTTACTATTAAACTACTAGGACCACACCTAAGCTACACACACACACACACACACACACACACACACACAGAGAGAGAGAGAGAGAGAGAGAGAGAGAGAATTATAGGTGGCAAGCACCTTTACCTACTGAGCCATCTCTCTGACCCCAGAAGTTCATTCTAATATGCTTTTATCCAATGATTCTCATCACACAGGAATACACTCCTAAGGTGCAGTTCAGTACCTCAACACATTCTACCACTGATAATTTCACACGTGTCTCAGTATCTTCAGTTATGATGTCCAATTTGGAGACACTACTGGCACGCTGCAATTGACATTTATATTATATAAAATCAAATAAAATTTAAATTACAGCACATTTTCCATACAAGTACTCAAGGAATCCTGTGGTCAACGGCTCCCTTATTGGACAGTGTAGATTATAGAACTGTTGTAATATTATGCAAAGCCTGTTAACACTGATCTATGGGGACATGTGGCTCCATTGTGCTGTGTGCACCTGGTTCGTTTCTCTAGTATTTTTCAATCTGCAGATATTGTGTTATAATTATTATCACTCTGTGTATAGCTTCTAGGCCATTGTATTTGCCTCCCCATGTCACATAAAACTTGCCATTCCTACCTGATGGTGTTGTATTGTTCCTATTTAAATTTTATTTAATGTTTACCACTGTAAGTAATGTAATTAGCATCCTTTCTATTTCTGGACCTGTCTGTTCATGAGCCTGTATGGTTATTTTTCCTTGAAAGGTTAGTAATAAATAGTGTTGAAATAGTTAGTGATAAATAGTGTTGAAAAAAATAATAGTCACTGAATATCCTTCTTCAACAGCCTTAAATTGATTAGAATTTCCATTGTTATAGATTCTATCAGACTTAGAAAATGTTGCTATGCTTGTGGTTGAAAGTGTCCTTCTTGCTCTTTTAAACACACCTCTCAAATGGGAAACTCTCCTTGGGTTTAAGTAAGTCTTACACGGAGAAGAGTCTGATTGGAAACGGACAATTTGCATTTTCCTCTCTGTCAACAGACTCTTCCTATGTTTTGTTAATTTTTCGATTGGTTGTTTTGTCTTGAATTGAATGAAGGCAATCTTTACATAGTAAAAATATTGGCTGTTTTCTTATACATGTGCAATAAATATTGCATATTTTTTCAATTTTTAAAGTAATAAGTCCATTACTTTTGTAACCTTTGATCTAGCAGAACTTTAAATCTTGATGTCATCATATTTGTCAGTCTTTATGAGTGGAATACATTTCTTATTTTCAGCCTTCTCTACTCCTGGGTCATTAATATTCTGCCTTTTTCTTTCTTTTCTTCTTTTTTCCCCAACCTTTTTCTGCTATTGCTTAAGTATAGCCCATCTGGATCTTGTTTTAAATAGTGATGCTTGAATTCGAGATTACATATTTCCAAATATGTAGTTAAATGTTCTTGTACTATTATATTGGGAGCTCACTTTTCTACTAATTTTAAGAATATTGAATCATATACGAACCACAAGGCTATAGTTTTCATTCTTTGATATATTTCTCTATTTTTCACAAAACTTTTCACTCATTGCTTTTATAATAAATTTTGAAAATCAACAATAGGCTGGAAGGACAACAGTCTTGCACATACAAATTTCAGAATGAGAAATCCATATTCCATAAAATTGATATTTTAATAAGCTCAGAATTAAAAGATAGATTTCTAAAAAAAACAACCTATTGCTATATTTACAATTTTGAAATTTCAGCCTCTGAAAATTTAAATATTGTCACAATATTGGTTGTTTTATTTATAAAGATATGGCTTGTCCTGACAGGGCTATTTCTATGTACTGTACAGGTCTTCTTGCTTGGAGGAATTAATTACATTTATATGTTGTGTTTTCTAATTGGCTGTTCCTGATATATTCATTTGTGATTCCTAAGGGGTGTTATATTTCTTATTATCTGTGCACAGTGACATGACATCTACTTGTAAGTATTTGTCAGTTGAATCTTTGGATATAAAAGACAGTCATGCTTGAGAACATTTCTGTGGCTCATGTAATAATGTCACTCATGATTGAGTTCTAAGTTTGACCAGTGCTGTGTAAGATGTCAATGTTTTTAAGAGGCTAGGTGAAGAGTACACAGGAACTTTACACTATCTATGTAGCTTCTGTAATTCTAAAATTATCCCTCAAGCAATTTTAAGAGTGATAAAGGAGAGGTGGATAAGCAAGAGTAAGGAATGATAAATACATTTATGTGCACCGTTAGCATATACTACACAAAAGGGCCTCAAAAAAGTGGACATAGCATAATAAACCTTACACACCAGTAGCATATACAGTAGAATATCCACATATTAAGAGTGTAATGTTAGTGGTTCAGGGATAGTTGATGGCAACTTTTGGAGAATTCTGAAGTGGAAGATAGAGATGGTTTTAAACAGGACTGTGAGGACATAATGTGATAGGTTAAGAGAAATGTGTCCTGGCCTGCACAGTCTATAGGACAAGATAAACTTGTGGGAGACGATGAATAAGTTTGGTGAATACAAATCCTGAAATTTTAACATTTCACCTTCAAATTGTCAATGTTTGGGGGGCAATCCTCTAATGTAGAAATGTTCCTTATAGCAGATGTCTCAATTAAAATAGAGACTTAAGCCGAGCATGGTGGCACATACCTTTAATCCCATCACTTGGGAGGCAGATGCAGAGGGATATCTGGGAGTCTGAGGGCAACATAGTCTACCAAGCAAATCCAGGACAGCCAGGGTTACACAGAGAAGACCTGACTTGAAAAACAAAATAATAATAATAATAATAATAATAATAATAATAATAATAATAATAATAAAGATTTAATATGCATCACAAATTTGATAACATTCTATGAATAATCTATATTTTCTAAAGCCTTCTTATTAACCCAATCATAGGAATACTATAATAGCCATAATTATGGTAATAGCTAGCACTTATTTGAGAATTTGCTATGTTTCAGAATCATGCTAAATTGTTTTAATTGCATTGCTAGAAAGAAACTGAAAGCTTTTGAGAACAAAATACCAAAAGCAGGGCAGTTACCCTTCTGTCCTGGGAACTGACAGACTCTGTAAAGCCAACATGACAATCTGAAACATTTTACATGAGCGGGAATGCAGAGCCAGGACCACAGTGGGAAGCACAGGCAGATCTGGTAACAGATCCATGTTTTCTGTTAGCAGTGCTTTACGCAACATAACTTTGTGGAAAGGCTGTACATGTGCACACTGACTCCATACACTTGGAACCTGTCTTTATAATAGTGTCTTAGGAAACAGTTTCACTTTCTGATGTGGGAGGCGTAGTGTGTTCAATTGCAAGTTAGATGGTAAGTTTGAAGTTTCAGTCTGAAGGACTCTGAGAGCAGTTTTTAAAGCCAGGGCAGAATTCAGAGTGGCAAAACTGAAGTGCAGAGAGACACCTAAAGGCTTCAAGGAAGCCATTTCCTTCCCTCTTCCTGCTACAGTAAATCCCGTAACTTGATGTCCCTTCCTCCATACTGTGCTTCATATATGTGTCCTCCCCTTGTTCAGGTAAAAGGTGTACTTTCCAACTTAGAGTCCTATTGGGGGAGGTTGAACCTTTAGGGGGTTCAACCTTGATTGAGATTGTGTGGTTATATGAATAAGGGCATGGCCTTGATCAAAGAGCATGGGAATCCTCTCTTCTCATCTCTTCCCTTTTCTATTTTTACCTCTCCCTTCTCCTACTTCTTTATCCTTCCCCTCTCCCTCCTCCTACATCTTGTCACCTTCCTCTACCTGTTCTTCTTCCTCTTCTTACTATTCCTTCTCATCCTCACCCTCCTTCTCTTCTTTCTCTTCCTCTTCCTCTTCTTGTTCCTCCTCATCGTCATTCTATGCATTGCCTCATCTCCGAAGCAGTGAATCCAGCAACCATGGTCTGAATTCTCTAAAACCATAACAAAACGGATTCTTTGTTCTTCTCAAATTATTGTTTGATGAAGCTGTACACAATGAGTTAAGTCATTTTTATTTCCCCTTCTCCTTTCTCATCCTACCCCCTCTCCTTGCTGCAATATTTGTTCTCAGTTCCCTTCTTACTCTCTTGCCTTTTTTAGTGTATGGACAATGGACTGTGATTAGAATTTTTAGTGTATGGACAATAGACTGTGATTAGAATTTTTGCACAAACATAGCTAGGAGCTTACTTATATACTGAAAGAAGTACAACATATCAGTGGCTACCATTTAAGGACATAAAACCACATCTCCCAACATCTTGACAATTACTTGGCATAGACAAATGAGACCGCATAGGTCTTTACTCCATCCACAAGGAAATGTTGACCAGCACAACCTTGTACAGATAATCCCAGTTTCAATGAGTATGTGAGTATATCTTTTATGTTATCCCAAAAGACTGATTTTTGCTGCACATCACCACATCATATGGCTCTTTCATTCATCCCACCCCTCCTCTACAATGTTTCCCTGAACTATTTAGGAGAGATATAGCTAACCCACTAAGGGCCAAACACTTGAACACCACTTAATCTACACACTTTGGTCAGCTATGTGTTTCTTCATCAATAGCCACATACTATCATGTGGGTGTGGGGATCTACTCCAGGTCCTCTTGGAGTCATCTCTCCAGACCCTAGCTGTGAATCATAAAAGGTAATAATTATCAGCCAGGAAGATGTACCTCTAGTGCAATAGTGGTATGCCTGTTATAAGAGTAACCACATTCTAATTATATGTGAAGCCTGCTCCACAGGAGGGAACTTATGCCTGGCTCTGTAAGCCTGGGTAAGAATCTATGATTGGGAAGATCTTAGGCCCAAGGTGGGGAAACCTACTGCTATTGCTTAGCTAATTGGTCATGTAATCAAACTTCTACTCATATTTATACTCCAAGGTTAGCATTGTACCCAATCATCTCCAGAGATAATTCCTACTACGGCATGTGTGCACCATCGGAAGCTGATAGTGAGACTGAAAAGCTGGATACTATAACAAATACTGGGGTGGAGGTGGTTTTGTGGTCCTGGTGGAAAATGCCAAAGGAAGTTCATTAAGAAGGTACTGCAGAGGAGGGAGCTTGAGAGTGGTTTGTTTGCTCTTATATCTAAGGGGTATCTCTTTGTTCTACTGCCTGAAGGACATCGAGGGGCTGTCCCCATCCCTTCCAGCACTGTCCCTCTTCTAGCCTTTGACACAGAATCTCATCTCTTGACTAATTTTTAAGACACTCATGTATCTCCTAGAGCCGGAAAATGTTGACCAAATGTTTCCATGGTATTTGGAACAACTTCAGGTCATGACTGTCCCCAAATTTTCCCGAATGTAAGTGGCTATGGCCAATTTGTCCCCAAGTATCAGCAGATGTTTCAAACATGCTTACTTTTCAAATTGCCCCTTTTAGTCTGATATTTGATCCTGAACCTCTAGAAACCATGAAGTCTCCTTTAGTTGAGTCAGAATTAATACTGATTCTTTCCTGTCAACGAGCACGTGGATCAAATCCCAGCTTTCTCCTTAGTGTCTAAGAATATCATTTTTGGTTGTTACTTTGTGATTAATTATTGTTTGTTTTCTTTTCAAACATTTAAAAAATTTGGTTGTGAGGGTGAAGCACTTGTCTGAGGCAAGGCTGGAAGAAGTCTACATAAGTGGTACCCAGCTGAGGGGGGAAACCACAGAAAAGGCCATTCTGTGGTTGATGTCTTCCATTAGAGTTCCTTCTCTAGAGCCAGTTATGTCCAAGATCCTGCAAGCCTTTCTAGGCATTTGGGCTAATTCTTTCCATATTTATATTTAATTAACTAGCATAGCAATAAGCATGGTTGAGAATCTCTGCAGGGAGTCAAAAAACAACATATCCCAAGGGTAGGTGGAGAACTCAGCACCCAGGACAGCCTGGCTACCCAGAAGACTCTGCAAGAACTCTTCTTCCTTATTGCCAAGGTATGCAAGGATGATAAAGGCCAAGTCCTGTCCTTTCACAGACCTAAGATGTCTTAGGATTGTATTGCTGTGAAGAGGCGCCATGACTGCAGCAACTCTTATAAAGAAGAACATGTAATTCCTTACATGTTTCAGAGGTTTAGTCTATTATTACCATGGTAAGAAACATGGTGACATGCAGTCAGACATGATGCTAGAGAAGGAGCTGGGAGTTCTACATCATAATCCATAGGTAGCAGTAGGAGACTGGGCTACACTAGGTTTAGCTTGAACATATGAGACTTCAGAGCCCATCTACACAGTAACACACTTCATCCAGCAAGGCAACACATACTCCAACAAGGCCACCTCTCCTAATAATGCCATTCCCTATGGGTCAATGTGCAATGCGCCTCACTCGACCAGCAAGAAAGACACACCAGGATCTTCTCAAACAGCCCTTACTCAGGAGCACCTTGATTGCAGATGCCCAGGACCCCGAGCTGCTGCTTATATACCCTCCCGGGGAAGGGGAGGGTGTCATAGTGATCGCGGGTTGGTGCAGCAGACTACACCTCATTAGCATATAGCCCGGAAGGGGATATCACTTGAGGAGAGCAACACATGCACACTAGGCTTTTTTACCTGACAGTCGGTCGGATCTCCGCACCATCTTGTAATGGCGGGGAGCCACGGCTGCCCGGAGCCATGGCTGCCTACATCAATGGGGGCCAATTACATTCAAACTACCACACAAGGGTATGGACAGCTGGAAGAACCAAAGCAAGATGCTGGGGTATGTCAAAGAGAAGCGGGTTCCTGAGAAGGACAGGGTTAGACCTACCTTTCCTGATAATCCCTGCCAAGTTTGTCCAGTGTCTAGTTCATCAGGAGCAAGACAAAGAAATGCAGGGTTTTTTGAAGGCCAGACAACAAGGTAGAAGAATAAGGGCCAATAATGGAGGTTGGAGTAGTTCTGTCCCTCCCACCTCCATCTCCCTTCACCTCCACCTCTGGGCCTTGATGCCAAGATCTAGCTTCAAAGGAAGGTCACTGGCCAGCATACTCCATAGGGACATCACAGTATCATCAGAGGACATGAGGGCCAGCTTCCTGGAGGCGATAGTCAGTGCAAATCTAGGGCTTCGCTCTAGACCACAGTTCCAGAAGGGTCAAGTGAACATCCCAGCTTTCTTAGTGGCATTATCTTTTACTGCATTCACCCAAGATCCCATTCGTACCCACAAGCACATCACTTAGACATATGCACACACAATTTACATCTATATCCCTGTAGCATGCTACGAGTTTGACTTTCTCAAAGCATTTTTTCTTAGGCTAGAAACATATGATATCTACTGATCCCAAAACCAGTGGGCATTTAGATACAGATAAGGACTGTTTTACAAAGCAAGAATGTAGCCAGAAGTCAACATCTGAGGCCTGCGTATTAGCATGCATAATAAAAAGTTGTTCCAAATTATTCTAATTGAATATTGGTAGCTAATTTCTAACTGGCAGAAGATGCCACAAATAAAGAGATTGGAGATAGAGCTTTACTCTCCACTAGAACTGGACGATGCCCACGAAATCTGTTTCTTATGTTCTCTTTAACTATGATACTCAGAATTTTTATGGGTTTTGTCCCTGACATTTGAAAATGAATTGCTTATAGCTGTGGAATCTTGAGATACTCATTGTTGAAATTAATAACCCTTTTCAGTTCTCAGAGGCTCCATGTTAGGCTTTAGACAGAAAATTCCTTCTGAATGTTAAGCCCAAAGCCATATCCAACAGCTATATAAGCATAAGTGCGTACACTGCCATCGTCCTTGACCCTTGCTAGGGGAACCAGGGGTTTTAAAAAGTAATCTAAGACGCTCATCAAGAGCCTTAAAGTTTCCATTTACTCTGACATTAATTCTACTTTTTGGCATCTAGAAGCTTCAGCTGAGACACATGAAGAATCCATTGCATTGCCATCTGCTGCTTCACTTGCCGTCCCAGTAAGACAGTAAATTCCAACCACACACACTCAAAGAGAAGGGTAGCTGGGATATTTTGATCATTGGAAAACAAAACAGTAAGTTTCAACTGCTACGTCTTCCACCCTTGAGTGCTATAGGCTTCTGTGTAGTATCTCATTTAAATCTCCCTATGCCCACATGCAGTGAAATTAAACTACAAAAGATACAGTCTCACTGACATTCTCGGGACTGAAACCGGAAGTGACGCCACTTATTTGAGATCTTTGCTCGTTAGAGAACTCAGAGTATTTATTACATTGTTAGTTAGAAAACAATAAAGCTATTTTCATTGGGAATGCATTTGTTGTTGAAAAGTCAGGTGAGGAATGAGAAATATCGAAATAAAAATTACCACCTGTCACCAAAGTGGAAATAAGCATTGGTGTGTATTTGTGCTTCATTCAAGACTTACATGTTTAAAAAAAGATTTAGATGCTTAACAAAGATATGTAAAAGTGTGCATGGATGGAGTTAGGGACACAGATACACAGTCACATTTTGGCATACATTATGCTTCACTTCTTAACTGATATATAATCATTGATTGGACTGACAGATTATGATGTATCATGTTAGATACTTTTTAATAGTCTATACAGGTTTATGGTCCTGTGTGCCACGTATTGAGAAGATCCAATAATCATCAGCTAATGCTCAGGTAGCGCTTTCTGCAGACCAGACACTGCCTGAACACGCTGATCTCACAGCAATCCTGTGGCACCTTTTTAATCCTGTTTGACCCTAGCCCTAGCCCTGAAGACAAAGAAGCAGCGGCAAGCGGTGGAATTGGATTTGAGGTCCCGGTGGCTTGGTTTGGATGGAAAACCTGACTGTTCAGCCCATGTCTGCCCTTGCTCCTCCTGCTCTTCCTGCTGGGCACTCTGAATCGACAGATGGTTAGGACACTCATGTCCTCTTTCTCCCGGCAGTTGGAAACAGCATTTCCCTACTTTTGTTTATTTTTACTGTGTTGCAAAATAGGTTAAACTTATACTTTATGCCTCTACTGGGCACTTCTACCTATCCTTTATTTGGTTCTGACCTATTAGAATCAAATAGACTAATTCTTCCTCCCTTTAAAATGTCTTTTTATTTTATGTTTTATGTCTCTGGGTGTTTTTGTCTGCATGTATGTCTGTGCATGACAGTCACGCAATGACTTCAGAGATCAGAGGGTATCATATCACCTGGAACTGGAGTTACAGGTGTTTACGGGACATCATGTGGATGCTGGAAGTCAAACCTGGGTCCTCCATAAGAGCAACCACTGTTCTTAATGGCCCAGTCACCTCTCCAGCCCCCAGTTTTCCTATAACTTCTGACTTAGTCTGCGTTTTCAAATTTATGGACATGATATCACAAAATGTTAAAAATGTTACTGTAATACATTTATGTCACCAGTCCTAACATTTGAAGTTTCTTCCCAGGATTTCCCTATTCTATACAATTTTATTCTAATATATATGTATTATTAAAATGGTTATTATAATTTGGCCGAAATAGAATTATAAGCTGTAAGGTGGTAAAGATTCTGTTTTCCCCAAAATAGCAAAGTAGTGATTGCAAATATCATTTTTATTTGATTATGTGCATTTATTCACTTATTGATTTTAGTTTATACATATATGTAAATTATAAAAAGTGAATTAAAGATATAAGTTAATCCTATATAAATATATATTTTATATACATTATTATTATTATTCAGTGTATTATGAACAATGTTGTCTGTTATCCCTTGTCACCCTCTCACTCCTGCCACCTTCTTCTTCCTGACCAGCCCCCCCCCACATTCATATTTTAATTTTTTCATGTATATAGGTCCTGTGCAGGTAGGCATAGGTACTGTGTTGTGGGACATAAACCCATGCCAGGAAGTTTGGTGAGGTAGAGCAGGTGAAGACCCAGAGACACCTGAGGCTTAGGTGACTCCCAGCTCCCTGTCAGACTTCTGACTTGGAACATGTGCCATGCTTCTTACAGAAAAGGAGATGTGACCACAGATCAAGTAGGCTCAAGACAGTGGCCTCTATGCTAGTGAGGTACCTAGAGGCCTGGAGGGTGTAGCCAATAAGCTTTCTTTTCCACACATCCCTCCCTGCAAAAGGTATTTAATCTCAGGCCCACCCTGAGAAGTGGGGTATGGTTTTATGCATGTACTTTCCGCCATGACAATAAATTATTTAAAAGCATGGTATAGCTTTTTTCATCTGGATCCACAGTGGGAAGCCATGGAGAAAGCCTTCGCTACAGAGCCGCTGCCTAATCTCCTGTAGAAGTTCTCCCTGTGCTCCCAGCCACAACTACCACCAAGCCTGCCACCATCAAGCCAAGAACATTCATGGTGGGATGGCCAGAGCTCCCCTTTTCCTCCCGGCCCCAGACTAGACCCAGCCCATGGGCCCCCATTCTGTTCTCAGCACTTCTGTGACTCCCAGCAGCGCTTGCGTGCCAAGAATCTGAGAACCCCGGGGTCAGGGGAACCCCAAGCCAGCTCTGGTCTTCCCATGACTCAGAATTTGCTTTCCTATCCTCCAGCAGCATCTTGGCACTTCCCTATAGCCCAGCACTCACCCAGAGCAGCATGGGATAAGCGCGCAGTCAAACTCCTCTAGTCCCGCCTCCCCAAGTGGCCTGTGGCAGAGTGGGCTCAGGACCCACAACCCTACACTGTGTGTTCATGATTCTGTTGGTCATATAATATCCAGAAGACGGCCTTTCCTGAGACTCCTCACTATTATCCAACTCTCACAACCTTCCCACTCCCTTCTCCCGTCTCGGAGGTGGTGAGCATCCACAGACATTTGTTCTTAGAATTGTGACCCAGTATGAGTCTGGATTAGCTGTCACCTACTGCATGAAGAAGCTCTCTGGCCAAGTGGAATGATAGCACTAGATTAAGGGTATAACTGTAAATATTTAGAAAGGGCTTAGGGTATGTATCTATTTAGTTTACTGTCAATGATAAGTTCCACCCCAGGGCATGGTCTCTTCAACCACAGGTGTTAGTTATTCAATGTTTATAGTACCAGAACTGTATTTTTCTCAAATTCCAACAAAAAGTGGTTGGTTATCTGCCTCCCCCCACTCCCAAAACAACCATTTTTATTGTTTGCTTTCTTGATAATTATGTGTGATAATAATTCTTTGTGTATTCTTTGTGTAATCCTCTGCCATATACAAATCTGGTGAAAAATGTCTCCCATTTTGTAGGATGCTTCTTACTTGATTGATGTATTTTTTGCTGCATAGGTGGTTTTAATTTCACAAGGTTTAGTTTGTCAATTGTTGATTTTGTTTTCTGAGTGACTAAAGTCCTGTTTTAAAAGTCTTTATCCGTTGAGTGTGGTGGCGCACGCCTTTAATCCCAGCACTCGGGAGGCAGAGGCAGGCGGATTTCTGAGTTCGAGGCCAGCCTGGTCTACAAAGTGAGTTCCAGGACAGCCAGAGCTATACAGAGAAACCCTGTCTCGAAAAACCAAAAAAAAAAAAAAAAAGTCTTTATCCATCCAATTATCACTTTGTGAATAAAAAACTTTAAAAGTCACCCTGTAACATGAATGCAAAGAAACAGCGAATGCGGTGTGGAAAAGCAAATTGGGGGAAATTATAATGAAGCTCTCTCTGCTATAAAACCTAGACTCCATGTTGCTGAAGGCTTAAGGAGGATCTGCTGTAGAGTCCCACGAATCATCTTCTCCACTCTCTGACTCTTTCTTCCCTACCTTCAGCTGTCCCCTACTGCGGGTCCTCATCACTCGCCCTAGTATACATGGTGGATCCTTATGTCTTAGGTAGTGGCCCATTGCCTTGGTTGTACCACTGACTTGACTAGCATGTGCCCTGAGAGCTTGTTCAAAACCAGAAAAGAGGGGGTAGGAAGCATAGGATAGAATGTTCCCAAAGAGGTCCTCCTGTTCTCAGTTCTAACTCTTACAGGGACAACTGAGGGGGTCCTACAGGTGACACTAACCCAAAGCCCTAGACTGCACCTGTTGCCTTATCCAGGCTCCAGCCCAATCTTGATTCGAAAATCTTGTCACGAGGCCTCAATAGCCCTCTGTAGAAATGGAGTAGCTGTAATCCTATGATAATCCTATGTGTACACACACAACTTCCCAGAGAGCTCTGTTGAAAATGTGCTGAGGCCCAGAGGAACAGTCCTTGGCAGTACCAGAAGTCAGTCTGCTTTGCATATAGAAGTATAAATAGAAATTGAAAAATGCAAAAGCAGCATGTATCTTCCAGTCCTTGTCAGGAACAATGAGATTCCTTTTAAGTCATGACGCCTGTGCCCACATTCAGCAGTGTCATGAATATGGGACCCCTGAGACCATCCTGGGTGTGACGAGGCATCACAGAGCATTAATAGCGAGGACAGAACTGGTCTGCAGTGGGGGTCGGGGGAGGCAGAAATGCTACTGGGGAGGTGCTCTAGAGTCCTCACACAGCCAAGTCTGAATGGGAGGCTGATATGAAACTTCATGTGCACAACTTTCAGTATTTTCCATTTTCTTCAGTGGTTAAAAATAAATTTGATCCAGGAATTTCTACTGAAATATCTTTCAGGGTAGAATAAAACCTACATGCATGATCTGTGAATGTAGGAGGAGATGACAAAGAAATGCCCTCCTTTCTTAGCCTTTGGCCTCAAACCCTGGGTGGGCTCCCTCTTCTGTGCCATCAGGGTAATGCCACAGCAAACTGACACCTGTGGAATGGATCAAGAAAGTGATAGAAAGGGAGAGAGATAAAACTGTCTCTGGTACTGACTCTGCAAAGAAACCTTGACACTCAACACTGAGCTGAGCCAGGATACTACCCAAGCCCCTAGGGAGCGTCAGACAAGGACTTAGTGCCACAAATGGACCATGATAGCATGAATATTGTTTTCTGCAAGAAGGACACTATTTCTACTGTTGGAGCTCACAGGCAGAAATAAACCTCTTTGCTCTCACCTATGTTATTCCATCAAACTGATATTCATGTGCTAGGGTATTATCTTCCAAGTGGCCTAGAGGACAAGTGTTGATTGAACATCTACTGTGTGCCAAGCACTATGTAAATCCAACAATCCACTTGAAGTCCCAGGAGCATCTCCAACCCATTTGTTCAGGATGCCTTCGAGCCAGGCTTTCTTTGTGTGACTGCCTTGGCAGGTTTGTCTAACCTCCCAGGGATCCAAGTCAAATGTTGAGCTCATTCTCTTTCCTCTCTCGATCACGAAGCTCATATCTAAATCCAATCACAGGAAAGAGATAAGGATCCCATTAGAAACCAGGTGCTCCCCCAGCCCATCTCGGTGCCAGCAGCTACATCATTACCACCCTCTAAATGCAACAAGGATACACTTTAAAAGCCACCCCCCATCTACAGACCCACCCCATTACAGCAATCTCTCTTGCTCTCTCTTTCTCTCTCATACCCACTCTTGAGTCTGTCTCTTAGTTTCTGTCTCTTGCTCTTGCTTTCTGTCTCTCTGTGTGCCTCTGTCTCTCTGTCTCTGTCTCGGTTTGTTTCCCCACTCCAAATAAATATCTTGTGTGACATCTAATGCATGGTATGATCTTTGCTCCATTCCTTGGCCCCAATTGACCTGCCAAGGTACTCCTCCAAAAAGCCTTCCCAGATCCAACCTGGATCATGTTCAAAAGAGGTCCTGAGTCATGTCCTCTCTGTGAAACCTCATCTAGGGCCCAATAAAACATTCAACAATTTGAATCCTACTCTGAAGACAGAACCTGACACTTTCTCATTGGCATAGCAACCAAGCCCTCCTCCTTGAGGGTCCAGAGGGATGGAGACAGGTGCACTGGACCTCAGTCTGATGAGCATGGTCCGTACAGATGAGGCCACAGCAGAGACTGAGGTCAGGATGAACTGGCTTCAGGGTTCACCTAAGATTCACTCTAGGTATGTATGATAATGGCAGTCATCCTCCAGGTAGCTTGGTGTCCCTTGGGCTTGGCTATGAGACTAACACTGCCCTGTGGATGTCCCAGGGTTGGCTGACTGGTTGAACAGCCTTTGAATGAATCTTTGTTCTTCATCTGATCAGGGAGAGTCTGCAGCATGGAAATAAGGACTGGTCCAATGGCTTATCGCAGTCCTGGACATTGGCTGCTAGTGAGAAAGGAAGGGGCAGGATCAGGGGTGACACTTGCCGTAAGCCTTCAGAGACAGTGGCAAGGCCATCAGGGCAAAGGACTGGAGTGTACATCAGCAGGCAGAACAGAGAGATAAATGAGAGATAAATGCTAGGAAGAGAGCCCATAAGGGAGAGAGGCAGTGCAGGGAGGGGTGCAGCGACGGGAGCCAGTGACCAGGAGAATGGGCAGACAAGCAGAAGCCCAAGCCAAGAGCTGAGAACATAGACGAGGCACTCCAGAACACACTGCAGATGCCATGACGGGGCACTCCAGAACACACTGCAGATGCCATGACGGGGCACTCCAGAACACACTGCAGATGCCATGACGGGGCACTCCAGAACACACTGCAGATGCCATGAGGGGGCACTCCAGAACATACTGCAGATGTGATGAGGGTTTTGTGGAAGCTGGAAGCTCATGGTTCACCAGTCAGCTCTCCCTGTCCTGTGGCCCTCTTGTCTGGATCACTTATCTTGTTCCTCAGTTCCCCAAGGAGTCTTATACATCTTAGTGTTTCACGCAGCTTTAAGCTCTCTGGCCTGGGTCATAGTGACCCACTACCTTCTCTTCTGAACCTCAGACACAGGCAGCTGTTTTTTACAATACCCCATGTGTCTCCCTGGAGCTCCCTTTCTGGTCCGGCTGAGCTGAGCTGCCACTGCCTTGCAGTGTCTGGCCCCTGCTGGCCCTACCACTGTCTGTAACTCTCAAGGTCTCCATTCTATCTTCTGTGCTCTCTGCACAAGCTCTTCCCATCCCCCAACCCCAGCCCTGCCTGCTCCTGTGATGTTCTTGAACAATGTCAGTCCTCTTCTTCTATTATTGATTTATTTAATTTTTAAACTTTTCATTGTTTATTTTGTTTATTTACATTTCAAATGTTATCCCCTTTCCTGGTTTTCTCTCTGAAAATTCCCCATCCCATCCCCCTCCCCCACCACCCTATTATTCCCCTATGCTGGGGCATCAGGCCTTTACAGGACCAAGTGCCTCTCCTCCCTTTGATGCCCTATAAGACCATCCTCTGCTACATATGCAGCTGGAGCCATGGGTATCCTTTGGCTGATGGTTTAGTCCTGGGAGCTCTGGGGGATCTAGTTGGTTGATAATGCTATCCTTTCTTTCTTTCTTTCTTTCTTTCTTTCTTTCTTTCTTTCTTTCTTTCTTTCAGACACGCATTCAGAGGGTCCCAAAATTGGTGGTTGTTTGCCTGTTGTTTGTTTGTTTGTTTGTTTGTATCCATAGTTCAAGAATTCCAGCAGTGCAGTTCTGGGAGATAATAAGAGGCTCTAGCTTGTTTCCAGAATGTTTAATTATATGTGGATAGCTGCCATCCTGACCACTTCTTCAGATTCATGCTGCAAGTGCTGGAAGAAAGCAAGGGGGAAATGTGTCAGCTACCATCCGACTGTTCCTTGTGTGACCTCCCTGGAGCCTGGATACTCTGTGGTAAAGAAAGTTCCTGAGACGATTTTGGGACATCTTTCTGTACAGTAATCTGCCAGCAGGTTATATCACAGACTAATTCCAGAAAGAAAATCTGTCACATAAATACTAAACTATTTTATTAGAAATTTAAGAGGAAAGCTAAAAGTGTAGTCTAACGATACAACACTTGCCTAACATACACAGGGCCTGAGTCCTGGCTACAGTACTGAAAAACAAAGCCCTGTGCTGGTCTGTCAGTGAAATTCCCACAGAGGGAAGGAAGGTGTGGTCATCGTTCTTTTGTGTGGACCATGGATGTACCTGGAACCCTGACCCCCAAGACTTGCATAGACAACCCTGTTGTCACTAGGGTGTGAGTGAAATCTTACTTTTATTTTTGAGAATTATTTTTTTTTAATTCTGCATCTCCTCCACACAAAGACAGTGTGGATTTAACTTCCCACCATTTTTTAAAAAAAAGTCATTCATAGATAGATAGATAGATAGATAGATAGATAGATAGATAGAGGCAGATAGGCAGGCAGACAGACAGATCTCCTGAGTTTACTTGTTTAGTTTCTCCATAGGACTGAATATTCCACAATACCCAAGATTAGAGTTTTTCTCTCCTATGTTCCCAAAACTGGGCTTTCATAGTTGTTTCATGAATATTTGCTGAAGAAAGAAATTGATTACTTTAAGGACATGGTCTTAGCCTCAGATTATATAAGTAAGAAAGAGAAGATATTTAATTGGTTCATGATTTGGAAGATCAGGAGTCTAAGGTCATGTGCTAGCATCAGGCGGATTTCTGAGTTCGAGGCCAGCCTGGTCTACAAAGTGAGCTCCAGGATAGCCAAGGCTATACAGAGAAACTCTGTCTCGAAAAACCAAAAAAAAAAAAATGTGCTAGCGTCTAGTGAGGGTCTTCTGTTACATCATAGCATAGCAGAGAAAGAGCCAGTTGCCAGCTTGGGCTGTCCTCTTAAAACCAACAATGGCATCTCCCTGTTTGCAGATGAGATGACCTAGTACTTAGAAGATCCTAGAGATTCTCCAAGAAGACTCTTGATCTTATTTTTAAAAATGCACCAAAGTAGTAGAATATAAAAATCAACACACAAAACTCATTGGCTTTTCCATAAATCAAAAGTAAAGGCCCAGAGAAAGAAATTGGGACAACAATTCCTTTCACAAACATTGCAGGAAACAGTAGCAAGGAGAAGCAAATGAGGCTGTATCAGATGGAGCACCGGCTTTGGGTACATGGAGTGGACGGCTGAAATGTGTCAACTCAAGCATCCCCTAGAACATGCAGCAAGTGCCACCACCTCTGTGCTACCTGCAGAGTCAGTCTGGTGAGACACAGAGTGTGATGGCTTCATGTGTTTCCCCAAAAGCTAAGGTACTGGAAACATGATTCCTCACTACTGCAGTGCTAGGGGCTGGAGCCAGGTAGGATGGATGAAGGTTATGGGGTGAAGCCTAATCCCAATGGATGCCTTTGTGCTGGAGATGGTTTAGCTACATGAGTTTGGAAACCTCTCCCTTCTCTGCTTTTTTATTTCATTTGTATCTGCTTGTTCTTCCACTTTCTGCATGGAGTTGAAGCATTTCAAGCCCCACCCCCCCAAGAAGTCAAGCAGATGCCAGTGGCATCTCCAAAACCATAAGACAAAACACCAATCCATTATTTTCTTTATAAATTACCCACCCACAAGTACTTTGTTATAGCAACAGGAAATAGCCTAAGACAGATGAAATGGGTGAAGAAAGGAGATGGATTGAAAGCAGAAAGAAAAGGGGCAAGGAAGATCTATGTGTACCATTCCTCTGTGGGAGGATCCTTTCTCTCTTCATCATCTACTTCCTAAGACAAGTTGTTTTGTCTGGGTCCAGAGAAATGGCACCATACTCTGCCATTTCAGACTTTTACATCCTGGCTGCAGATGCTCTTACACTTGCTAGGGTGGTGATTTCAGTAGTAGGGTGGCTCCACCTGGGTTCAGAAATGCAAGGTATACAAAGCCTCGTCTCATTTATGTACCGCTATGCTTTCAGTGGAGGTCTTAGAATAAGTAGCTGGGCACCTCAAAAATATTTGTTCATGTGGAAGATCAGAAATGCTGGTTGTTATCAGTTATAACTTACACATTCCATTCTCACCGTGCAAAGAGATGAGGTAGTCACTATTGTCTGTGTGTTACACTTCTGACATCTCACATTGAAGAGGATGTCCTTAACCAGAGGCCATGAGAGCTTGACCAGCCTCAGCCCCCTAATGATACTCTTTGGCCTCCTGTGATCTGTGCATCTCATACAACACAACACAAATGGCCAGCCCCTGTACTAGGTGCTTTCTTCCCACGTGGTTCTGGGAAAGTCTTTTCCATGCTCGGTCTTCTAAAGCATGGCCAACTTGGATTAAGCAGAGGTTGAGGCCGGCAGAAGACGCTGATCCCCGATCTGTTTTGTTTCATGGGTGTTGTTTTAGTTGAGTTTTAATGGCCTTGGCTAAGTAAAAGTGCTAACATTTTAAAACTTCCTAGCTCACTCAACTTCCTACTTGGAGTTTTCTGGACCTGATCAAGCATCAACGTTAACTATATGCTTGAGTTTCTGAGCGTTTGAGCCTCCAGCCCCTAGACCAGGTGTCTCTGCATCCTAATTACTTACACAGCATTCTGCAGACATTCTTCTCCCAGTTAACTCCCCCCCAAACCCCCCCCCCACCACACATGGTTCTGGATAGATCAGCATCTGCCAGGTCCTGGGTCCCTAGACCCAACAAATTCCATGTTACAGTATGATGATCTCTTTCACTGTGTCAGTGTATGTAAAGTCTATTCTGGGTAGTTTTAGGATAAGCATTCAAACATGTGTGGAGACCCTCAGGAAAAGGGGAAAGATGCCTACAAAATAGCTCATATATTCAGAAAAAATTTAAACCATATGTTTTTGCTTCTTTTACTGATTCTTTTACAAGTAAACCATTAAAGTGTAGTCCTCTAAGAGCTGTTTGATGTCCCAAGAGCTCCCAAATATTTTACAAGCTGTTTTCCTTAGAACCAAGAGGATGTGTTTAAACTTACCTAAGAGGTATGGAAAGAGCCCAAATCTGGAGGATTCTTTCATGGCCTTTGAATTGGACCCAGCAAATATTTTGGCCTCTCCATCTCCATGGTGGGTAAAATCTGTAACTGCCAGGGTAAAATGGGGCTGGTTTGGTTTCTGGAAACCAAGTCACATGGGAAAGAATGTCTGTGGATGGATCCAGGCTTGGGGAAGGTGTCACATATGCAATTGCAGCTTTTCTGATGGTTAACTTCATTGTCCGCACTAAGAGCCAAGTGAAAATCAACCAAAGATTCCTAGCCAATGGGTTCGTAGCCCACTCATTTGAAGGCTGCATCTCAAGATTTCTCCTACAGTTACTATTGCAAACAGCTAGCATCTCTCTTACATTCCAATCAGCAAGGAATAGGAAGCTCACCTCGCTAGGTGGACTGCAAAGGCCCAGGAAGCAGGACCGCTCTGCACATCCCCTCACCTGTTCAACCATGAATGTACATGTATGACTTCAATCTGGCTTGGGCAACAGTGCTCGCCAATGTCTCGTCTCAACCGATGCTGCCCTTGACAGATGTGTTTTCCTCCCGCTAGGTTATTTCATTTTTTGAAAAAGAAAAATGCAATAGTAGTTTTAATATCTCTGCGTTTTGCAGTAGAGTGCTCTTCACAAATCCACACATAAGTAATCTTACTTAGTTCTTGTTATTCTTAGGGAATCCTGGGAGCAGCCTTCCCATCATCCTCACCATCCACAGAGCAGTAACATCCAGGGACGGGTAGCGATGAAGATGGCATGCGTTCCTTGATTTAAAAAAAACGGAGGCAATTTCTTTGGAGGAAATTTGATTTCAGCAAGCACCACAGGACAGGAAATCCACCCAGTGGGCTAGTGTGGCTGCATTTCAGTGAGCGCCACAGGTCACTCTAACCACCCTGTGTGCTAGTGTGGCTGCATTTCACTGAGCACCACAGATCACTCTAACCACCCAGTGGGCTAGTGTGGCTGCATTGTGTCAAGATCAGGTCAATCTGTAGCCCTAAGAAAGCTGAGGAGGGGTGTGAGCCTCCTGTGGATGTTCACCCATCAGCTGTGAAGGCAGATGTCTTCCCAGTGAGCTGATAACAACCTTCTAGGCCAAGGACAACAGAGAGGGCCGGCCAGGTTCACTGTAGTTTGAAAAAAAAAAAAACAAGCTTGTCAAATTAAGAGACTTCTATGATTCTGTTATTATCCAGAATGAAAAATCACCCCAGGCACCCAGATCTTTTCAGAATGAAAGCACAGTTGAGACAAAACCCAGGTTTTTTGTCACATTCTCTGGTTTTTCAATACTTTCTTCAGGGCCCTGGGGTGTGCATGCTAAGCAGTCAGTACAGTATTTGGCTGAGACTGTCCTTTGGTTTAGCATGGCAGGGCTCATGGGTGCTACCTCTGCCTCCAGTGGCACCTCTGCCTTCCTTATGCCCAAAGGAAGCAGGTGATTCAGTAGACACAAGCACACCAAGTCCTTGAAGCCCCAAGAATTTGTCCTTCAGAGCATGGCAGGCAGGAACACACTAAAGATGTGCTTTTAGCATTTGCAGTCCATTATCTCTTGACAAAGAAAGAGAATATCCTAAAGGCAGATCTGTCTTCTGTCCATCACCCATCAAAGTAACTCCACTGTTCATGCCAGGCTTAACCTGGAATTCCCACAATCATTAGTTGGCACTGCACTGTTCAGCCAGCTACTGACTCTCTTAGCATCCAGTCATCAGTTTTCTCAGAGCTGTGCCTTCACACCCAGCATTCTGTATGCATGCATGCCCGTGCATTCATGTGTCCCCATGCATAGCCCCCTGTGCCTCAGTCCTATTATTCAATGACATTGACACCCAACTCATACTTCTAGGAAAAAGCTCTCAGAGCTTCATTCTGACCTCAAATGCAAATCTTGGGCATCTTGGTCAGGGCCTCTTTCTCTCAGGTGGTGTGCCCTTAGGATTCCCCCTTCTTCTTACCATGACCATACCCTACACTCACCAGCATTGCCTGCTAATTGTAAGTGTGAGAATCAAGACAAGCCAGCCTTCTAGTCATTGATCCACTAATAGACTTTGCTCAGAATCTCAGCCACCTAGACCATTTTCAACATATATAAAATGGATGCTGAAAAAACTTCAATGATATGATCCATGTCAAGACTTGGCTTTTTTTTTTTTAATGTAGTGAGCAGCCTGTCTCTAGTCACTGTCTTTGCCAGGACTGTGTATTTCACCTTTCTTCTCATTTGAGGATTTGAAACATCAGACAGACTGAAGCCACTAAGCTTGTTACAGACAAGGTAGTCTATTATACTGTTGGACCATGATAGAATTCCTTGGAGCTACTCTTCTTCTTGGGCCATTGCCTGAAGACTCTAAGCATTCTGACTCAGCCCTTTCTTCCTCCTCATGTCTCAGAGATGTGCACAGTGTGTTCATCTGCATCAGGTGTTCTCAATTCTGTCTGCCTGGAATTAGGTCGTGTGGAGTGCACTAAGTCACTTGGCCTGGCTCTGGTTCTGATATGACCCTCCAGTCATCCCAACATCACCCCTTTGACATTTGTGTTTGGAGACACATAAAAGGTCATTTCTACTGAATCTGAGAAAGCCACACCTACCGATAATGCCCGAGACAAAGGAGAATGTGTGAATCCTGTTAATTTGATTCAATTCTTCCAATTTATCTCCTGTTACTTGGCGAGGAGCCCCGATTTCCATTAATTGTCACTCCTGATTGCAGATGCTCCCCTCTGTGCTGGTGTGCTGGGGCTTCTGTGGCAGAAGTGCTGCAGCTGGAGAAACAGAGAAGCCTCACAATACAGGGGACTCAAGTCCTACCTCAAGGTGTCAGCAGAGCTGGCTTCTTCTGAGTACACTTGCCTTTTCACACAGGTAGAGGAGTCTCTCTGGGTCTCCACAAGCTCATTACTCTGATTGTCTTTAGACATCCCAAATCTCTCCTTTTTATAAGGATGCTAGTAATATCTGGCTATGGAACACACAAATGACTTCTCTTAGTTCTTCACATAAAATCCCTTCCTACAAATAAGCCCACAACCTGAGGTTAGAAGCCAACCTATCTCTTCTTCTGGACAGTCACCTTATGGCTCTACCATAGCTCTGGAAATGTGTATACTGTCTCTCGACCCTCACTTCATTTCTACCCCTTTCTACCCCTGTCTTGCACTTCTTCAAAGTATTTCCAAAGCAAACTTCTTAATTTTAAAAGTAATCTTATCTGTCTTGATGATCTGAACTGTTGTCCATAATGGACCAAGGCAGAGCAGGAGCCAAACCTAATGTCACATTCTCTGTCACTAAAAGGCTAAAACTAAACTTTTAGAAGTAGACAGTAAAATCCATGCTTGCAGACAGAAGGTGGCCTAAAACTAGAAGGATCCTCAATGGAGCTGAGTTCAGCGGATGCAGACAGTATCCAGAAATGGTTGTCATGGGTCCAGAGGTTGTTTATGTAGACTCTCGTTTTCTTGTCTTATAACCCCTTAAACAATATAGTCGGTTCAGCTGAATTCAGTTCAGTGTAATTTGGTACAGTTTAGTTGAATGCAATTGAGTTCAGTTGACTTTGTGAAGTCAGTGTGGTCAGCGCTGCTCAATTCATGGAATTCAGAAACAGTTTTTTGTAGGCTTAGAATTTTTTTCAAAACCTACTTCATTTAGAGTTCTTAAGTGATTCAACCTCCTTTCTAACCCACTAACCAGAGGTAAGGAAAAAAGAAGGTTAATAGGAAAAGGATTGTGTGGAGCCTCTTAGAAGTAGTTCCTTGGAGCTGATCCTGTGCCACAGAGCTCCAATACTCAAATACTTCCAGAAGAGAGCTTGTCTCCGAAGAGTGCTGACTAGCCTGTGAGCACAGGTAAGAAGACCACTTCTGTTCAAATACCTGGCCCAAGAGGGAGCTGCCCAGAGCCATTAGGACACAAGAAACAAGGAACAGCCAGGGACAGGATCCTTTCAGTTTCCATCTGCATCCTGGAGCTGACTCCATGTCACAGATCTTCATAACAAATTCTTCCAGGAGAGAATTGGTCTCCCAGTAGTACTGACACACAAGCTTTCAGAAGGGAAAAGCCACAGTCAGAGACAGCAAGATCAGCTAACATCAGAGATGACCAGATGTCAAGAGGCAAGGGCAAGAACATAAGCAACAGAAACCAAGGCTACTTGGCATCTTCAGAATCCAGTTCTTCCACCACAGCGAGCCCAGGATACCCCAACAAACCAGAAAAGCAAGACTCTGATTTAAAATCACATCTCATGATGATGATGATAGAGGACTTTAAGAAGGACATAAATAACTGCCTTAAAGAAATACAGTAGAAGACAGGTAAACAGCTAGAAGCCCTTAAAGAGGTAGCACAAAAATTCCTTAAAGAATTACAGGAAAATACAACCAAAAGGTGAAGGAAGTGAATAAAACCATTCAGGATCTAAAAATTGAAATAGAAACAATAAAGAAATCACAAAGGGAGACAATACTGGAGATAGAAAATCTAGAAAAGAGATCAGGAGTCATAGATACAAGCATCACCAACAAAATACAAGAGATAGAAGAGAGAATCTCTGGTGCATAAAATACAATAGAAAACATTGACACAACAGTCAAAGAAAATATAAAATGCAAAAGGCTTCTAACCCAAAACATCCGGGAAATCTAGGACACAATGAGAAGACCAAACCTAAGAATAAAAGGTATAGAAGAGAGTGAAGATTCCCAAATAAAGGGCCAGTAACTATCTTCAACAAAATTATAGAAGAAAACTTCCCTAACCTAAACAAAGAGATGTTTATAAACATGCAGAAATCCTACAGAACTCCAAATAGATTGGACCAGAAAAGAAGTTCCTCCTGTCACATAATAGTCAGAACACTAAATACACAAAGAAAGAAAGAATATGAAAAGCAGTAAGGGAAAAAGGTCAAGTAACATATAAAGGCAGAACCATCAGAATTACACCAGACTTCTCACCAGAGACTATGAAAGCTAAAGATCCTGGGCAGATGCCATACAGACCCTAAGAGAACACAAATGCCAGCCCAGACTACTATACCCAGCAAAACTCTCAATTACCATAGATAGAGAAACCAAGATATTCAATGACAAAACCTAATTTACACAATATTTTTCCACAAATCCAGCCCTACAAAGGATAATAGATGGAAAACTCCAACACAAGGAGGAAAACTACACCCCAGAAAAAGCAATAAAGTAATCTTCTTTCAACAAACTCAAAAGAAGATAACCACACAATCATAAAAAAAAAAAATTAAAAATAACAGGAAGCAACAATCACTATTCCTTAATATTTCTTAACATCAATGGACTCAATTCCCAAATAAAAAGACATAGAATAATAGACTGGATGTGTAAACAAAACCCAGCATTTTGCTTCATACAGGAAACCCACATCAGTGACAGACAGTACCTCAGAGTAGAAGGCTAGAAAACAATTTTCCAAGCAAATGTTCCCAAGACAAAAAGCTGGAATAGCCATATTAATATAGAATAAAATCGACTTTCAACCTAAAGTTATCAAAAAAGACAAGGGCACTTCATACTCATCAAAGAAAAAATCTACCAAGAAGAACTCTTAATTCTGAACATCTATGCTCCAAATGCAAGGGCACCGACATTCATAAAAGAAACTTTACTAAAGTTCAAAGCACACATCACACCCTACACAATAATAGTGGGAGACTTCAACTCCCCGCTCTCATCAATGGACAGATCATGGAAACACAAACTAAACAGAGACACAGTTAAATTAACAGAAGTTATGAACCAAATGTATTTAACAGATATCTATAGAACATTTTATTCTCAAACAAAAGAATATACCTTCTTCTCAGCACACCTCATGGTACCTTCTCCAAAACTGACCATATAATCGGTCACAAAACAGGCCTCAACTGATACAAGAAGATTGAAATAATCCCATGCATCCTATCAGATCACCATGGACTAAAGCTGGTCTTCAGTAACAACAAAGCAATAGAAAGCCCACATACATGTGGAAGCTGAACAACACTCTACTCAATGATAATTTGGTCAAGGAAGAAAAAAAGAAAGAAATTAAAAACTTTTTAGAGTTTAATGAAAATGAAGCCATGACATACCCAAACTTATGGGACACAATGAAAGCATTGCTAAGAGGAAAACTCATGGCTCTGAGTGCTTCCAAACAAACAAACAAACAAACAAATCCTGGAGAGAGCATACACCAGCTAGAAGCTTGACAGCACACCTAAAAGCTCTAGAACAAAAGGAAGCAAATACACCCAAGAAGAGTAGAGGACAGAAAATAATCAAACTCAAGGCTGAAATAAACTAAGTGGAAACAAACAAACAAACAAACAAACAAAAAATACTTTACAAAGAATCAACCAAACCAGGAGCTGGTTCTTTGAGAAAATCAACAAGATAGATAAGCCCTTAGCCAGACTAAGCAGAGGGCACAGAGACAGTATCCAAATTAACAAAATCAGAAAAGGGAGATATAACAACAGAAACTGAGGAAATTAAAAAAAATCATCAGATCCTACTACAAAAGCCTATACTCAACAAAACTGGAAAACCTGGATGAAATGGACAATTTTCTAGACAGATACCAAATACAATCAGGTAAGCCATCTAAACAGTCCCATAACCCCTAAAGAAATAGAAGCAGTCATTAAAAGTCTCCCAACCAAAACCAACCCAGGACCAGATAAGTTTAGTGCAGAGTTCTATCAGACCTTCAAAGATGACCTAATACCAATACTCTTCAAACTATTCCACAAAATAGGAACAGAAGGAACACTACCCAATTCATTCTATAGAAAGAGAAGGAACACCACCCAGTTCGTTCTAGGAAGCCATAGTTATGCTGCATATTCTCCCTTGGAGATGGAATGGTTTCTGTCTAATCAGGAACCTGTTACAATTTCCTTTCATAAAGAACTTTGAAAGAGATTTTTTTCCTACTTCTATCATGTTTAGTATTCCAAATAGATTTTAAAAACTGATTGAATGCATATTACTTTTAGCTTCAGAAGATATCAAGTATATTTAAGAGAAATTTAACTATTCTATAAATTATTTTGATAACAAAAAAAGCCAATTCTGTCACACAGCCATTTGCATAGAATTTACATTGCATTCCCTATATATAGGCCAAAGATAATTTAGAGTAAAAAAATGTGTGTTTTACTTATGAGAATATTATTTTGCATAATGGACTCCAGTGTTCACAGATTCTCTTTTCCTCCATAAATATAAAGGGTGGGCAGTATAGGAAAATTAAAGAGTCACATTTCTAGTCAGGATTCCACCTTAGGAATATTCAAAAGCTCAAGCCAAAAAAGAGCTTACCATTAGCTGTGCTGGGAACCTCTTCCTCTAAGATAGCAGGGTGGTTATCAGCTTATTCACTGGATATATGCCTCCTGCTGAGTCTTGACGAGAAACTGAGAACCCAGATAGAGCATGACTTTGTAAACTAGCTCAGTCTCTGGATACCTGCTCCATTGAGTATTCATTGGTATCTCTCTCAATCAGGGACTTACACCCTCAAGGTAAGGCTTCTGAAAGCAAGGTATCAAAAAATGTTTGTCCTGGGCTCACCCCTCTGAATAGTTTAAGCAAGCTGGTCCTTATCTAGCCAAAGGGTAGATAAGGACTTGACCCACTGTCCCCAAACCATGCCGATTTTTATGAAATCTCTGGGCAGCAGAGACACTATTTACATTAAACTTTTCTTCGGGTAGAAAATAGCTCCCCCTGTCCCAACCTCCAAGGCTCCTCTCATTTTCTTCTAGGCTACATCTTTCCAGGCTCTTCATCATTTCTGGGTCCATTCCCAAGGCATCCTCTGGCTTTTCTCAGTCTCTCCTAACAGGCTTCCTCTTCCTAAATAAAACACAAGCTGAAGCAGTCCCTGGACCCAGAAGGTGCTGGCTTGGGATTGCCTGCAATTTTTCAAGAATGAAAATAATAGTGAGTTAAAAAGCTCAAAGCCTTTTTTTGAAAACTGAGTCGGAGCCATGAGCACAGCCGCCTTTGTCTCTGAGGATCTGATAGCCCGGCTCCTCTTAAGACATTTTACACACCCAGGAAAAGTCTGAGATGTTAATGCGTGGAGACCCGGTGCCATTTACAGGACATACCTTCTCTTCGAAAGCGTCTGTGTTAATCAAAAGTGATTAAAGCCAGGCCCCCACTGGGGCCCTCTTTCACAGCTTGGAAGAAGGAAGGAACAGCAGAGATGGTTATCTGACAGTTCAGCAGAGATTCGCTCCTTTCCATGAAAATATACAAGCTGACAGGGGCCGTGCTGCACATTTACAATTTGTCTGATCTCATTGCCTTGCAGCCCAGGGAAGCCTGGTTTGTGTATTTAAATACAGGGGCTGCGGTGGGTTCATGGAAGGCCATACTCAGCCTAAACCTCCAATGAGAAACTTGGCTCTCATGTCACCTTGAATGTCACCTTCAGGGCTGTAATCAGTGTTTTAGGCCAATGGGAAAGTGTCCCTGATACCCCATACTCCTGCAACCATTCTACCATTTTCTGCCCAGGTTCTGATGTGGTGTGTGCACCTATCCTAGACCGCAGGCTTCTGGAATCTTTACCAGGAGTCTTTGATATCTACTGTGGACTGTTGTAACCTTTTCCCTGGAAAACAGGAACGTGGCTTCTTCTAGAGTGATATGAAGCACGTGTGAAGTGGGGGTGGGGACTGAGTGTCATCACTTCTGTGTAGGCAGCAGTCCTGACAAGGTAACTAATAGTAAGACACATTCAGCAGGTACTATTTTCAGGCTATAAAATTGTTAGTATAATTTTGGTCAAGCCTAATATGATAGCTAGTCTCAGGTACTATTTTATGTGTGACAGAGGGTGCTCACACAAGCACACACATACACACACACTGTGTGTGTGTTTGTGTGTCTATGTGTACATCTGTCTCTGTGCTCTGTGTGTGTCTTAGTATGTGTGTCCCTGTGTGTCTCTCTGTGCACGTTTTATAAAGATTTTCTTCTAAACATCAGAGTTTTTTCAAGGAAAGGAGTTAGTTCAGTATGCTTCAAGAAGCTCTATTTTTAAAATGAGGAATTAGAAATAAACTCAAAGATATAAAGATTCTACCCTATTAATCAGCTCTGCAATGGAGATGAGTGGGTGGTGAGATTTTTGTGCCTCTGCATAGTGGGTGCTAACTTCTCACCTGTCTGATATAGGTCAAGATCTTCAGACAGTTTTTCTCTAACCAACCTGTGGTTCTATCACCCCTGGGGGCTGATTAAAAGATTAATAAGCTAAATTCAAGATTGATGTCCATCAATTATATCTAAAACCATCGCATTGGACTCAAGTTGCAAGAAAGGTTTGGATATGCAGACTTCCTGAGCCACCAGAGACAGAAGCACATGAATGGTCACAGAGAGAAATTCCATCCACACAGCAGCAGCCAGCCATGACTGAGGAAAACACTGTGTTGTCCTACAGGAAGCGCTATCCCTTTGTAGTCTGCCTCTTTTGTTTTGTTTTGTTTTGTTCTTTTGGTTTTTCGAGACAGGGTTTCTCTGTATAGCCCTGGCTGTCCTGGAACTCACTTTGTAGACCAGGCTGGCCTCGAACTCAGAAATCCTCCTGCCTCTGCCTCCCGAGTGCTGGGACTAGTAGTCTGCCTCTTAATAGTATTCAGCGAAACGTGAGTGTCTTGGCAGCCTATAGCATTAACTCTCATAGGGACTCATAATAACTGTAGAAAGCACATTGCCCACCCAAACAGGCAACTGTGCACATGTGTGTGCACACAGACAGCACCAGCAAACTAACCAAGTTATTCTTGACCCAAAGTGAATTCTATTTCAACAGTTCTCCAACTTTATGTAACAAGTTATAACAAAGTACCTAGGAACCAGCTAAGGCTGTAACTACCTGTGAACCACCTAAGAACTGCCAGCTCTTCTGTCAGAGTTAGAGGACTTTTCGGAGATGTCCTTGACCCCAAAGAAGCTCTGCTAAGGCGAACCATGGTTATGGATGAGAGTATGTGTTTCAGGGACTGAGAAGTTTCAGAGGGGAATGAGAGCACCCAGGCCTGGAGCTGAAAGATGAATCTGTTCTCTACACTCTCTTGAGCATGTGGCTCCTGAGAGAAGGATTGCCACTACTCTGTAATCCAGCCTTTTCTCCAGCCTCATGATAAGTGTGTAAAACAACTGCTTCCAGAATGTGCTGCTAAACTATCCAGTGATTAAAAGCATCCCATACCTCAGGAACAAGCTGGAATCAGTCAAGATAAGCAGACTTCTTTACTGCAGAGCGTATTTGAGCTGCAAATACACTAATATGTCACCTTGGTTCCAGATAGAATCGGTTATAATCTGTAACATATTCCACATGACTCCACCAACTAATTCTGTAACTGGGCACACGCTGTGATGCTAGAATGCTGCTAAACAGTGGGGAAAATGTCCATCTGCTGAGCTCTTTAATAAAAGCCGGCTACAATTATATCAGCTTTAGCTCAAGTTCTGCCAAGTAGTTGCGGGTTACTATATAGCGCTAGAAGGTCACGTGGCTGAGTCTAAGCAATGGTTTCTGCTCTGTCCCCTACATAGTTTGGCTTTAGCACATTCAGAGAACTATGGATATAGGTTGTTACAGACTATCTTAATGAAAGGTCATGGACTCTTCCTGGCTCATCATCCTAAGGAACATATTGGATACTCTCAAGGTAGGAGTGATTCAGAAAACACTACCTCCCTCTAAATATTTCTAGAATCTGATTTTTCATCATCTGCAACCTGACAAGTCATCCTATCTCCTCCTGGATTTATAGTGTAGCTTCTCCCAGACACGACCAGAGTAAAACCTGCTGAAACTCAAAGCAAATTGTGACATGCCTAACTTGAGAGCTTTCTGTGACTCCTCACTAAGCCCAAAGACAAAGCCCTCGCACTTCCTCACAAGGTCTCTGTAACCAGTTTGTCCTCACCACCCCAACTTCAAGTGACCTTGCCCCTACTCATTTCCTTCCATCTGACCCTGGCTCATGTTGTTCCATCCAGTTTTGATCCTGTATTCATTACATTTATATATGGCACTATTAGAATGTGTGGCCTTGTTGAAGTAGGTGTGGCCTTGTTGGAGGAGGTGTGTCACTGTGAGTATGGGCTTTAAGACCCTCATCCTAGCTGCCTGGAAGCCGGTCTTCTCCTAGCCACCCTTGAAACAAGAAGTAGAACTCTCATCAGCTCCAACCCCACACCTACCTGGACACTGTCATGCTCCTGTCTTGATAATAATGGACTGAACCTCTGAACCTGTAAGCTAGCCCCAATTAAATGTTTTATAAGACTTGCCTTGGTCATGGTGTCTGCTCAGAACAGTAAAACCCTAAGACACAAGGCAATTCATGGAAGGAAGAGTTTATTTGGGCTTATGGTTACAGATGGACAAGAGTCCATGAATATAGAGAGACATGGCAGCAAGCAGTAGGCATGGCGGCTGGAACAGGATGCTGAGAGCATGCATCCTTTACTGTAAACACAGAGAAGAGAAAGTAAACTGGAAGTTAAGATAAAGATTAAGTTCTCAGAATCTACATACAGTGAAATTTATCCTCAAGTGCCATCTAAATATCCCAAACAATGCTACCAGTTGGGGACCAAGTGTTCATATGCTTGATACTATGAAGGAGATTTCTCATTCAAACTACCACATTTCACTCTCTTGCTCCCATAGTCTCCTGATAACATCATAAATCACAATGCACCAAGTCCACCCTTAAAAGTTCCTAGCCTCTGGTCTTATGTGAAGTTCTTTGATCCACTTATGTCACGCGCCCCCTGCTGACCAGCGGGAATATGACGGAGGACAACCAGGTTTCTTCTTAGGACGGTTTACTCAGGAAACTTAACGTGAAGTAGCAAAATGGTGGAATGGCAAATGGGGCCCCGATCCCCAATGGGAGCAGCCACTTATACCCTGTCCTGGCCAATTGCTGAACTGCCCCGTGGCTCTCGCTCATACACCAGGTGGTTTCGGGCACAAGATCAAACAATCAGCTGACACTGCCTAATGCCAATTAAGAGTTGTTTATGCCAGTACAGCTGAGGCTCAGTGCCGTCTTCAAGGAGAGGTAGAATGGCTCCCTACACACTTAGACTTGAGCTTTGTACAAGGAGATAAGAATGAATCAATTCACATTCTTCTACATGGTAACCACCAGTTGACCCAGCACCATTTGTTGAAGATGCTGTCCTCTTTCCACTGGATGGTTTTAGCTCCTTTGTCAAAAATCAAGTGACCATAGGTGTGTGGGTTCATTTCTGGGTCTTCACTTCTGTTCCATTGATCTACCTGTCTGTCACTGTACCAGTATCATGCAGTTTTTATCACAACTGCTCTGTAGTACAGCTCCACACAGCGCTCTCTTATGGGCTCTTGCACTCATGACCTCCCTTGGTACATGTTGACTGTCGTGATTTGCTGTCTGCAACCATGGAGGAAGAATCCACAGCTGCTTCCATCTTGACTCCTTCATGCTTTGGGTCAGCTGCCAGCATCCTTGCCTGCTGGTCCTGCATTCTTGAACAACAGCAGCAGCAGTAGCAGCAGCAGCAGCAGCAGCAGCAGCAGCAGCAGCAGCAGCACTTCCATTCACTTGCTTGCTGGGAGCATCTGTGCCTTACATCCTTGCGCAGATCGGAAGCTTAGCTGGGTGGTGTCTTGCCCTGAAAATACCCTTCCCTTTATTTCAGTGCTGATCAGAAGGCCTTTCAGTGGCACTCATCCTCATATTGCTTTAGCAGAAGCCTTGGTTGAGACACTAAGTTTCCTGGTGCTTTATTTTCTCTTCAAACTGCACAGTTGCATTTCTTTTGGCCCATCTGATTTTTTTCACTGGTCATTAATAGTAAGTAATTAATAATAATAATAGCCATGCCATGGATTTAATATTATGCTGTCTTGAAATTGCCTTTTACGTTCTGCTTATAGTGTTCAATAGTTTCTCTACTCCAAAGTCCCAAAATCTTCCATATTCCTCCCCAAACATACACAGCCAGGTTATTCATAGCAACAGCCAACTCTCTGGTACCAACTTTTGTATTAGTTGCTTATATGTTACTGTGGGGATAAAAAAGAACCCATGGCAAAGGCAGCTTATGGATGAAAGAGTTTATCTGAGCTATGGCTCCAGATGGATAAGACACCATCAGGTAGGGAGGCACAAAAGCAAGTAGCAGGCATGGTGGCTGGGGTAGGACTCTGAGAACTCACAGCTTATACCATATCCATGAGCACAGAAAATAGGGATAGGTCTTAGGCTCTGGAAGCACACCCAGTGACATACTTCTTCCAGCAGGCTGCACCATCTAAACTTATGCCCAAGCTAAGGGGGACACTTCTCATTTAAATCACTACAGCCCCACGGCTGAGCCTATGACATTTCCAACCACTTCCAGGTCAGATTTAGTTAGCACTTAATACTCCTTCTGCATGGACAACTAGCTACCTCCAAATTTCTTCCCTTAACTCTCAAGGGTCTTGGTTTAGAGGTCATCTTCTCGGTGAAGTCTTCTGTGTATGTCCTATTTACAATCACAGCCCCTTCATCATCCTGAATCTCCCTATCTCCTTAGCCTGAGGTGCTTTTTCTCCACTACACTCAGCACTGCCAGGCATGCTTCAATTCTCCTTTATTTCTTTATACTGTGTCCCCCTAAATGGAAATAAATGGCATTGTCATGCGTCATTTCCTGGAGTAGCTTCAGCCTTCAGGAGCTAAAAAGTATTTGCAGAAGAGAAGAAAACAGTTGAGCAAATTGACAGGCAGGGTTTTCAGAATTTCTACAAAATGGGCAGGTCAGAGTCAAGTCACAGTCTCAATTAGTGGGGTGGAGATGAAGCAAAGAAAGTCAACAGTTTTTCCAGGTATGAAATGTTTTGCTTCTCCCTGTCACAGTTCTATAACCAGTCAGATGGCACTAAAAAGGTCACTGCTCCTCTGGATGTAGAGGAAGGAGCTCTCGGCAGGGGTTACACTTCTGAAAACCTATTTGTTTACTTTCCCTTTTGTTGACAATTATTATACCTTTTTGTTTCTGTAGGCCAACAATGATAATCACTTGTTCACTCAGCAATGCTTTGGGTCTAGATTTCCCTATTCTGAAGGTAGATAGACGTTCTCCTGTCCTTGTAGGTTCTAGTAAAAGGTAATGGTCACAAAACTCTTCAGAAAGTCAGTTTTACAAGTGAAGTATTTCTGTGTGAAAGAAGATTCATTCTTTTTTGTATATTAAGCAAATTCCTTTTGCTGACCTCGCATTATTGGTGGTTTTCTCTTAAGTACATTGCACAAGAAAATAACTGCCTATCAGGCAACAGGACACACTCACGAGTCTCTGATCAGTGCCAGGGCACATTTCCATCTGGTTTATCACCTACTCAGAGATTGTTGATGGAGATTGTTGATGAGAATATTTCAAGCAGGACGTTGTATACAGAAAGGCCAAGCCATAGCTCAGTGAGGTTGAAACCTGAAGTTAATGTCCCTCTTTTTTTCCTGTCTTGTATGAGCTTGCACTCGTGAGGGATGTCCTCTTGGGACAGCACTGGTTTAGAAAACAAGTAAGTGAAAGAATCAGCCACCAAACTCAGACACTATTGCATACGCCAGCAAGATTTTGCTGAAAGGACCCTGATATAGCTGTCTCCTGTGAGGCTATGCCAGTGCCTGGCAATCACAGAAGTGGATGCTCACAGTCAGCTATTAGATAGAACACAGGGTTCCCAAAGGAGGAGCTAGAGAACGTACCCAAGGAGTTGAAGGGGTCTCCAAACCTATAGGTGATAGAACAATATGAACTAATCAGTACCGCAGAGCTCGTGTCTCTAGCTGCATATGTAGCAGAAGATGGCCTAGTTGGCCATCATTGAGAAGAGAGGCCCCTTGGTCTTGCAAACTTTATATGCCCCAGTACAGGGGAACGACAGGGCCAAGATGTGGGAGTGGGTGGGTAGGGGAGCAGGGCGGGGGATGGGGGAGGGTTTAGGGGACTTCCGGGATAGCATTTGAAATGTAAATGAAGAAAACATCTAATAAAAATTGGAAAAAAAATAAAAGAAAGATGTGTCAGTGCTACCCTTATGTTTCTACAGTTGAACCATCAGAGACCTTCTGAAGACAGCGGCAATGACAAGATATGCAGATGGAGGCACGGAACCCAGTGTCTTACCAGCCCAGGTGGATTCTGGTCCAATCACTCTGTCTCTAGTCAGCAAACCACTATGATGGATTAGGAATGTCTCTCCCTAGAAGTGGCCTCATGTCACCTTTTAAGAAACAGCTTCAGGCCTGAGGACCTTGTGTGACATTCTTATCCCTGCACTTCAGGCACCAGGGTGTGCTCAGTGGGTTCACTTAATACAGAACAAGATATGGTGCTGTTGTGTAAGGTCTCAGTGTTTTGTTTTGTTTTGTTTTTCGTAACTCATAGAACTTTTTGTCATGCTCAAATAAGGCATGGTGTTCTTAGAGTCCCTGTGATCCATCTCTTCTGCTTTGTTAACTTTCTTGCTTAGTTTTGTGGTGTTTCTACCCAGAAGCACAAGCTCATACACCATCAGCTCCAAAAACCAAATTGAGAAGTCACCATTCCTGTATTTTAGCTGGAATTGCACCTGGACTTCAGAGACAAGACGATCAGTAGAGTTCAACTCTTAGTAGCTGTAGACCACTTCAAGTGCAATGGATGTAGGATAAGGAAGAAAGGGGAACTTTAGCTAGACTAAGCAAAAGGAGACTAGCACTACAAAACATAATAGAGCAAGTAAAATGGAAGAAGTTAATTGTTCTCTATCAGCAGTTGAAGTCAAAGGGAAAAATCCAACAAACAGAACAAAAGTAAAATTGAGCAATAAAGTCCTTGAAAAGAATAAAGTAAAAATCAAATGGCTAAAACTGTGTGCAGTGCTGAATATTATAATCCCAGTATTCTGGAAGCTGAGACAAGTGGACTCTGAGGCAAAGCCAGCAAGAAATACATAGACCTTACGGTAAGCCAATCAACACACAACCACAAAACTGCAAGTCTGAGGCTCCTTGAAGATGTAATGGATGTTTATGTTCTTAATTCTTCAACTGAGTACAGGTAAGAATGTAGAAATTACATAACAAAGACTAGAAAATTAAAATGTAGACAGGTTGGGTAATTAGCTAAGAAAAGCGCATGCCAGCAAGTAACACGGCAATGAGTTTGTTGTGTTTTCTTTTGATTCAATATAGTTTGTTATTATTATTATTATTATTATTATTATTATTATTATTATCATCTGTTCTTATTGGCATCTCTAGGTTCTTTACTTTTCTAGTCCCAAAGAGACTAAACAAAAAGTGAGGATGCCTGAACCTAACTTAGAAGGGGAAATAAGAGGCAGATGGAGGGAAGGACCTGGATGGGAGAGGGGATGGGAAGGCGAATGGGGGATTTTAGGATCAAGTGTAGTGAGAGACAGGAGACAGGGCCAGAGGGTCAGAAGAATGAATGTAGATAAGCAGCTGGCAGAGGTGGGGTGTAGGGGGCATCTGTAGGACATGCCAAAACCTTGGGATGGTGGAGGCACCCAGGAGACTATAGGGGTGACTCTAGCTAGCAATCCTAGCAGTAGGAATATGGAATCTGGGGTGGCCACCTCCTGTAGCCAGGTCCACAGGATCCTCAGTGGAGGGAAGGATAAGGACACCAACACACACGCAAAACTTTTAACTCAAAATTTGTCTACAAGAAATGTAGGGACAAAAATAGAGCAGAGACTGAGGGAATAGCCCAACTAGAGATGCATCCTAAGGGTAAGCACCAGTCTCGCAGGCTATTAATGATACTCTGCTATGCTTGTAGCCTAGCATAACTGTACTAGGAGAGGCTCCACCCAACAAATGACTGAAAGACACAGAGACTCACAGCCAGACACTGGACAGAGCTCCAGGAGTTTTATAGAATTGTTGGGAGAAGGATCGAGGGCCCCAGAGGGGATAGGAACTCCACAGAAGGACCAACAGAGTTAACTATCCTTCAGTCATTGGGGACTCTCAGAAACTGAACCACCAACCAAAGAGCATAGACTGCCTGGGCCTAGGCCCCTGCAGATATGTAGCAGATGTGCAGCTCAGTCTTCATGTGGGTCCCCCAACAACTGGAGGGTGTCCCTAAAGCTGCTGCCTGTCTGGATCCCTTTCCCCTTACCGGACTGCCTTGTCTGGCCTCAGTAAGAGAGGATGCATTTATCTCTGCAGAGACTTTATGTACCAGGTTAGGGGGCCACCCAGGGGAGCCTTCACCCTTCTCAGAGAAGTGGCAGGGAACATGTTGGGTAGGGACTGTTTGAGGGGGACCTGGAGGAGGAAGGCAGTGATTATGATGTGGGTAAATTAACTAATTAATTAATTAACTAACTAATGGGGAAGACAAAAGAAAAAGAAATGAGAAAAAAAGAAAAGAGAAGAGAAGGGAAAAGAAAAGAAAACAAAGATTGATGGCCAGTAGTTGGGCAGTAAGAGGAAAAGGAAAGACGGGACATCCAGGCAAAAATAGGCTCTGTGAGAAGAATCAGGCAGACATGGACTAGAACATTCAGGTTAATTTAACTTAGATTAGCTAGCAGAGAGGTAGCCAGCTAAGACTTAAGCTACACTAAACAATAGTAAGTCTCTGTGTTATTATTTGAGAGCTGTCAAGTCCAAGACAGTCCAGTGATACAACATCTTATTTTTTCTAGTCTAGGGGACAAAAATGGAGCTATCTTACAAGATATATTTTGGACAGTAGATATTAAACTCTAGTAGAAGACCACATAAGAAAGCCACATCCACCTTCCAGCAACAAGGGCTAGATGGGAAGTCTCTGTTGTCACTCTTTCAAGAGTGTAATGAGACTGCTCCTTTCACTCCTAAGTGAAAAAGGAAGTCTGGGATTTCACCTTTGGCACACATCAATAGAGTGTCCCCACCTCCTCCCAGATTCTCCAAAGTGGCAGCAGGCACATCACTGCACAGTAGTAAGCAAGCATCTGTCCAGCTGAGGATGGAATGCTGTCTGAAGATACTGGCTAAAAGGCAAAATTAGATTAGAACCCAGAGCTTCAAAACAGTATCCTAGGTGCCTGGGGATCAATTAAACTCATTCAGACTAAGAGGACTTCAATGTGAATGAATAAAGACAGTCAACAAAGGAGAAGAGATTACGGGGCGTTGGAATAGTCTCCCAGGAAAGATAGATCTGACCCTGTCCTTGTCAGACAGGCACTCACTTCTCTCTGACACACCCCAGGCATACTGCACTGGTTCTTCCCCGTATCCATAGGCCCATAGAATGTGGCACTATTAGGAGATATGGCCTTGTTGGAGTAGGTGTGGCCTTGCTAGAGGAAGTGTGTCACTGTGAGGATCTCATATGCTCAGGCTACGCCCCAATGTGGCCCTGTCTCCTACTGCTGCCTTTCGATCAAGATGTAGAGTTATCTCTTGGCCAACATAAAAATCCTCCAGTAAGCAATTGTGAAAGTACTTAAAAGCAAATAAAAGAACATCAGAAAAAAAACAAAACCAAAAACACAGAAAGGGACAAAACAGAAACTCCACCATTTAAAATGTGCAAAACTAGAAACAGATTGAATGGAGAGAATGCAGAAGGAAATGAAAGAACTCAAAGCAGAAGCTACCCAAGCTCAGAATGTTCCAAATTTGGGGAGTCATCTAGACTTACATAATCTAAAAGCAGAACAAATCCAAAACAAAATTTTTAAAAATTGACGCTGAAATTGCATTACACTCAATATTTCAAAAGCCAAAGACAAGGAAAAGTACTCTTGAAGGCAGCCAGAAAAGGCAGCTGTCCTGAGAGGAGAGAGAGTTTGAGTCTGCTCATACCCTTCTCAGACTGCAGTGACATGCCTTTCCAATGCTAAAAGAAAATAATTACCATCCTGGGACTCCACACTCAATGAAATATCTTGCAGTAGGAAGGAGTGTCCTTTGGGTATCTCCCCGAGAGTCCTATATCTGGGTCTTGAAGGAGATTGATTCCCAGTTTTCCTACGGAACCAGCATAGTCATTTGCATAGTAGCTGTCCAAGTTTGCACTCCCCCCCAGCAATTGGGGATGGTCCCCTGCTCTACATCCTCACCAGCATGCGCTGTCACTCGTTATTGACCTTAGCCCTTCTGACAGCTTTAAGACTGAATCTCAAAGTAGTTCTGATTTGAGCTTCCCTGATGGCTAAGGATGATGGACATTTCTTTTAAGTACTATGTTTAGATCTGTACCTCAGTTTTAACAGTTTTTTTTTTCTTTTTAATATCTAGTTTGAGTTCTTTATATATGTTGGATATTAGACCTTCATTGGATGTGGAATTGGTAAAAAAGGAAAAAAAATATTTTCTCATTCCATAGGCTGTCTCTTTGTCTTATTGATGGTGTCATTTGCCTTACAGAAGCTTTCTAGTATCATGATGTCCCGTTGATTAATTGTTGATGTTAGTGCCTGTGCTGTTGGTATTCTGTTCAGGAGGTTGTCTCCTGTGCCAGTGAATTCCAGGCTCTCCCTTCTATCTAGTACAGTAAGTCTGGTTTTATGTTAATATATTTGATCTACTTAGATTTTTGTGCAGAGTAATAAATATAAATCTATTTGCAATTTTCTACATGTGGACATCCAGCACCATTTTAAAGATGTTTGATCTTTTTCTGATGTATATCTCTGACTTCTTTTTCAAAAGTCAGATAGATGTCTATAGGTGTATGAATTTATGTCTGGGTCTTTAATTCTATTCCATTGATCAACATATCTATTTTTATGCCAATACTTTATTGTTCAGCAGTACAATTTCAAATAAGATATTTTGATGCCTCCAACAGTTCTTTTATTATTCAGGCACTTGCTTAACTATGATCATTGTAGCTTTATTCATAATAGCCAGAAACTGGAAACAACCTAGATGTCCCTCAACTGAAGAATGGATAAAGAAAAAATGTGGTATATTTACATAGTAAAATACTACTCAGAAGTTTAAAAAATTACATTATAAAATTTGCAGCTGGGCATGGTGACACATACCTTTAATCCCAGCACTCAGGAGGCAGAGGCAGGCGGATTTCTGAGTTCGAGGCCAGCCTGGTCTACAAAGTGAGTTCCAGGACAGCCAGAGCTACACAGAGAAACTCTGTCTCAAAAAAAAAAAATTTGCAGGCAAATGGACCCAACTAGGCAAAAACAAACATCCTAAGTAAGGTAACCCAAACCCAGAAAGACAAATATGGTATGTATTCACTTAAAAGTGGATATTAGCTATTGAGTAAATGATAATCAAGGTATAATCCACAGAGCAGAAAGATTAGGTAAAGAGAAGAGCTATAGAGAGGATGTATGAATCTCCCTGGGAAGGGGAAATAGAGTAGACTCCATGGCTGGACTAGGGATAAGTGGACTAAAGCAGGACCAATCAGGCATGGGAGGGGATGGATGGGGAATGTGTGAGAGGCTGTGGGAATGGTTGGAGGCATTTGGGGAGTGATGTGGAAACCTGGGGCAGTGGAAACTTTCTGAAATCTATGAGAGTCACCATAGTGAGGACTCCTAGCAATGGAAGATACAGTGTCTAATCTGACCATCTTTTATAGCCAGGTAAGGCTTCCATTGGTGAGACTGGACTAATTTAGGTTGAGTTGGTGGCCATGGTGGTCCAATGACGATCTCTAAACACCCCAGACTGATGTTAGGACAGAAAGTCACACTCTGACAGTGGGGCCCCATTGCCAAGGAAAACTTTCATTTGGCTCATTGAATATAGAGAGGTAGAACTGGTGCAGGCTCATATTCTTCAACCCTGCATTCTAGTCTCTGGTGAGAGAAGGGACTACAGGCTACAGAAAGACACCAACACAACCACAAAACCCTTGATGTATAATCTGTCCTCCCTCAAGACATACTGGGGTAATTGTAGCACAGAACATGTAGGAGTAGCCAATCAATGTCTTATTTGACTTGAGGCCTTGTCTTAGAGTTTTATTGCTATGAAGAGACATCATTTAATTGGGTCTGGTTTACAATCTCAGAGGGTTAGTCCATTATCACCATGGTGTGAAATATGGCAGAGTACAGGTAGGCATGGTGCAGGAGAAGGAGCTGAGAGTTTAACACCTTGATCCAAAGGCAACCGTGTGCTACCCTGGGAATAGCTTGAGCATAGGAGATCTCAAAGCCTAGCCTCACAGTGGCACACTTCCTACTCCCAACTACTCCAACAAGGACAGTCACTCTAATAGTGTCACTACCCATGAGCCAACCATTCAAATGCATGAATCAGGGCCAAATCTATTCAAACCACCGTAGGCCCACTCCACGAGAGGAACCCCATGTCTGACACTGCTTAGAAGTCCAGAAACCAGAGACTAGATAGCTCAGAGACCTAGAATAGAACCAAACACAACTAACTGGTCTTTACAAATTCAATGAAATGATTCCTAATGGTATACTGCTATACTCTTAGATCAGTGCCTTGTCCAGTCATAATTAGAGAGCAGCAGATGGGAGCAAGTGCAGAGACACACAGCCAGACATTATATGGAAAGAAACCACTCAGAAGAGGGCAAGGAAGGACTGTAGGAGTCAGAGGGGTTGAGGACACCAGAAGAACACAGCTCACTAAATCAACCAAGCAGTGCTCACATGGGACTCGAAGAGACTGAAATGGCTTTAAAAGCATGGGATGGCATGATTCTATACCAGGGCCTCTGCAGATAGGTTATGGCTGTTCACTCGCAGTTCCTGTGGGACTCCTAACAGTGGGAGTGTGTGTGTCTCTGACTCTTGTGCCTGCTCCTGGGACTCCTTCCCTCCCATCGGGTTGCCTTGTCCAGCCTCAGTGTGAGGCTTTCACCTTGTTTTGCTGTACCTTGTGTTTGTCTCGTTTGACCGTCATCTTTTAGAAGACTGCTTTTCTCTGAGAAGGAAACAGAGTGGAAGTGGATCTGGGGGAGAGGGGAGGTAGGGGAAAGTTAGGAGGAGTGGAGAGAGGCAACTTGAAAATAAAGAGATGGAAAAACATAGCTTGTTTAAATCTTAAGAAAGAGAATCAAGAATGACCGGATAATGGCATCACACAGAGAGTGAACAAAGAAAATCCCCAAGCCAATATGGATGCAAACATCCTCAGAATACAAGTGAATAGTGTTGCAGAAATTATTATTAAGGGAATTGCTATACTGCCTTGTTGCCTTTAAATATCTATTAGGGATTTCTACCCCATTTCAGATCACTTAGTTCCTAAATAAAAGACAGAGACTTTTAGATTTATAATAAGCTTTAGAGCATGAGTGTTGAGCAGACATCGGCCATCTATGTTATTTTGTCTGCTTTCCTGTCAAAATCCATGCGATATTACTTGCCATGTTTTGTTTGAGTTGCTCCTGCTCAACCAGGCCAGCCCTTGTGCCCATGTGCTTATCATTCATAGCGACCTTGTCTTCTTTTCCTATCCCTCATGGTCCCTCCCTAAGACCCCAGCCCAGGAACCTTTGCTCTATCCCATCTTTTTTGCCCAACTCGGGTTATAGGCATCTTTATTAACCAATCAGGGTTAACTTAAGTGGCATGTTTAAATAGCATCATTTGGTGTATGTCAGGATCTCCTCACTCTGAGCAACCAGATCTTGGGATCCAGTATTTAGTATTAGAATACATAGAAACATAAGACTATCTTCCTACATTCTCTCCTTTTGTCTAATAAAAGGCCTTTTCTCTTACAATAATAAACAACATACAGTAGTAACAATTATGAAACAATTGTGAGATATATGGTGTAATAATTGTATTTACATTGTCCAGTCCATTTGTATTTGGCAACTTAGGAGAAAGTTGACTATCTAGTCTTCAATCCTATCAGAAACTTGAAAATAAATATTAATTGAGTATGCAGGAAGTGCAGGTCAGCAGCTTCCAAAACTACAGAAATGATGGAGTAATGGCTACCTGAACAGTTCCCCAGAATTGTCTTTATAATATTAGAGCATCTATCTTCAGCCTTCTAGCCCAGTATATTTGTGAATCAGGAATTATAAATCACTGTCTTGACAAAAGCTCAGCAATAGACTACCCTGCATCCGTTTGCCCTTTCTAGGCAGCATTATGTCTGCAGAGAAACTTAAGGTATTTTCTTTGCTTTCTTTCAGTGGTTAGCTTGTCATAATCAAAGCAATTCCATATGAAGGATAGTTGATGCTCATCAGCATTGAACTGGAAAGTTTTATTGTGTAATGGATGGGAGTAACTACAGAGAGTTATTTATCTATAAGTAGAAAATCTGTTCTACCTCCTTCAAGCCTCGAGGAGCATTTTTAAGAGAGAAGGGGAAGAATTGGAGATGCAGAGGGATGGATAGGGTGTATGTAACACTGTATAGGGATGGATAGGGTGCATGCAACACTGTATTTCAGGTATGATATGACTGTTGTACTCTCAGACTCATAACAGAAGTGATTATCAGGACATGATCTGTATAGGACTAGCCCAGTTCATGTTATTGTGTCCTATCTGAAGGAACAACTCACAACGTACCACCTCTCTCTAGAGATAGATAGGTAGTTAATGATTGCTAGGAGGGGAAACTATTTCTTCTGATGTGTAACCACTGGTAAGGTGCTCAAAATCCTATAAATAATCCCTTGTCTTATTGCGGGTTTCTAATGCTGTAATACAACACCATGAACATGGCCAAAAACACCTTGGGGATGAAAAAGGTTAGTTCATCTTTCACTCCCGGGTGTTAGTCTATCACTGAGTAAGATGTCAGGGCAAGGACTCAAGCATGACAGGAACTCGAAGAAAGAAGTAGATGCAGAGATAATGGAGGAATTTTGCCTACTGACTTGCTCCCAGAGATTTGCTCAGCCTGCTTTCTTATACTCACTCTGCCCACCTGCCCACCACTCACTGTGGGATGAGCCAGCTCCCATCACTCATTACTTAAGGGCATGTACCATAGGCCAGTTATAAAGTCAAGTTATCAATTGGAAATCCCTCTTTCCAACAGGCTCTAGTTTTTAAGAAGTTGTCATAAAAACCAGCCAGTCCAATTGACCGCCTTATCAACTAGATACACAGACATTTCACTTCAACTTTCCTTCCTCATTTGTCCCCAATATCACATTAACATCAGTTTCATCATATAAAACATACTCCAAAATTTTAATTCCACGGTATTTATAAATTCAAGCACTTTAGAACATTCAAAGTCTCTTTCAAAGTTTCTCTAAAGTATCCAGTTTCTATAAAGTTTAAAATTCTCTGAAAAACTCAAAAACTTGTCTAAAATTTTGTAGCAATCATGAAGAAGACTTGGGATTACAGCTATCTCCCCAAATACCAGACAGATAGAGAAAATCAATATTTCCCACTCCAATATGAATTTAGCCTCCTCTAGGATACTATACACACCCCTCTATAAGAAGGAAGGTAAATCAAAAAAATGTAATCTGCCACATAAATAAACTTATGAACATTTACCACATGGTCACCACACTAAATGCAGATGAGACTTTTGATCAAAGTCAACATCCTTTCATATGATAAAATTCCCAGAGAATCTAGAAACACAAAGGGACATATCTCAACATAAGTTATGTTTAGTATACAGGGTACAATAAGCCCATATCCAATATCTTGCTGAATAGAGAAAAATCTAAATTATTTGCACTAAGATCAGGAACAGGGCAAGTATGCCCATCCCTTCATCCTGTAAAACCTAGTACTTGAAGTCTTAGATAAGCAGTAGGTCAAGTGGGGCAGAGAAGGAAGATATAGATTAGAAAGAAAGAAATCAATGTATAAATTATTTATAGATTATATGATTCTAAACAAAAAGGCACTAAAGACTCCAACCAAAACTCCTACAGTTGATAAACACATTCAACAAAATAACAGGATAAAAAAGCAATACACAAATATCAGTAGTTTTCCTATATATACATGACAAACATATTAAGAAATAAATCAGAGAAGCAATACTGTTAACAATAGCATAAAAATATCTCAGAATAAATCTAACCAAGGAAATGAAATACTTATACAGTGAAAATTTTAAGATACTGAGTAAAGAAATTGAAGAAGATTCCAGAAGATTGAAAGTCTTCCCATGCTCATATATTTATAGATTACTGTTATGAAAATGTCCACCCTACCAAAATCAATCTATAGATTCAATGAACTCCCTCAAATTTACAATGCAATTCTTCAAATAAAATTCTCCTTGCCCTGACATCTTACTCAGTTCCAGGTGTATGACACCTCCCTTGAGTTGTCTATTAGCAATGTCCCAGGAACCCCCAAAATAATATAGGCTCTTGCTTTTGGTTTCCCACCAGAATTTGATGGTAAGACTTGATTGCTTAAGACACCTTACACTGTGGTCATAACACATGGAGAAATCAAGTTGGTACTGATCAGAAAGCTGCCTCCCTGGCAGATAGCATTCATTAGGGCTATGTAGACTTCTAGAGGAGACAAGCCATCACTCTTTTCTTACCCAGTGTATTACAGCTATGAAAATGACCTATGTGACAAGATATGCCCTTGGATCCAATAGTTGCACATATATTGTGACAGTAACCAATACCCTTCTGATTGGATTTAAGGACTGCTCCACAGGAGGAAACTCATTCTTGGTACTGTGAATCTGGTTAAGAACTCATGGCTGGGGAGCTCACAAACTCCACAGGCAACGCTACTACTATAATTCTTTTAAATGGAAATAGTACCAAACTATCCTTTAAATTTTTACTTGTATATCCATAGATTACCACAGCTTACAGATATCATCAGAGAGGTTTCTCTATACAGTGGAAAGTGAGGAACACAGAAATTTATAATTGCAGAGAAAGGTGCCTGTGGAATGCTCAGCAGTGTCTTTGGACACGGACACTGCACTTGTAAGCTCACAGCAGCTGTGATTGCCTACAAAAGACCTGTACAATATCTAGCATGGAGGGAAGAGGGTACTGGGAGACCACACTCCTGGCTGGGGAACTGTTGACAATCTTCTAGAGGAAGGAGAGTCAATTTTACTTAAATGGTGTGTGGACCTGATATGTGGACCACATTCCAGTAGGTGATCTAGCACTCCTGAGTATATTAGCTGTACAAGTTGGACTCAGTGGGTAATTTAAAAAGAAGGTTGGGCGGGGTGGATCTGGGAGGAGCTATAGGAGAAGTGACAATTAAATACAATCAAAATAAGTTGCCATTAATAATGGCATCCTCCATGTATTAATAAAATGCTTTACTAATAAGAATTCATTCTAGAGTATTAGTAATGATAACATGATAAAACAGGGCATCAGACTAAATGACTATGCACTATGCTCCTGCATGACCCACAAAAAGAACTCGGACTCTTCCTGTAAATGACAAATATAGAAGGAAATGAAACTTCATCATGGGCCAAAACCAGAGAGTATCAGTGATGTCTTCAAATCTCTGCCTATATAGGACACAGAACAAATGCCCAAGTCTTAACCAATCACATAGGGTCTTTCCTCTTCCCTGTACTGCCTGTAAGCCGCCTCCATTGAAGGCTGGAGTACTCTGTGAGGCTACCCTGTTCATAAATCATCTGATAAAGAAGTCCTAAGATTATTTTTATGCATCCAAGTTTGCCCTTCTAACAGTTGTGAAGCTGGGAATTGTGGGAATCCTCTTTCTGGTTGGCCTCTGTCTTCTGGACTATAGTACCCCAGACCCTTCAAGTTTCCAAGAAGTCATGCCTATAATTGTCCTACAATTGAGTCAGAGATGTTCTACAAGTGAGAAAACACTCTTGGGTCAGGACCGCCTGAGTAACATTGAACCTGACACTGAGAATTGGTCTGTAAGAAGTGGTACGGTTTATTTCCCCACAGCTGGGGCAGAGCCAAAAGCATTCAGGCTGCACTTTCTAAATACCTCAAAGACAGGCTGGGGCTGCAGCCAAATCAGGCAAACAGTTGGCCTGGTGCCAGTCTCCTGGGGTAATCCAGAGACCTCTGGCTGAGTGCTTAGAGCTGAGTATCCCTCGTGGCCCAGAACAAGAAAGGCATGACTGCTTTCCAGTCCCTTGTTCCAACACAATCAGGAATATGAAGAGGTTGAATGAGAGGCAAGAGAGAGAGCAGCCGAGATCAGGCCCTCTGTGACCTTAAAACAATATTCACATGTCTTTTTCATATCCCCCATGTCCAGCCCCTGACCCCCAGAAGGGGCCTCCCCTGACACAAGTAACACATTGCTAAGATGCTCGTT
>CACVCL010034303.1:0-58890 GCA_902729485.2 Mus minutoides
CCCTTCCTGTCCTCTGAGTCATCTTCTGCACTTAGATTTTCCATCCAGCTATCTTTGCAGATCTCCAAACTCCCCCAGCTCCTTGCCGGTTTCCTTCCTTTCCTTTCAATAACTTTGTTGAGACTGAATTGCATAGTGAATGTCACATACTTAAAGTGTAGAATGTCATAAGGTTTGACGTATGCATTTACTCAGGGAAATTATCAGCTCAATCACATCTCTCACCCTGAAAGTTTCACAATGCCCCAGGGGAAGAATCTCTTTATCTTTGCTAGGTTCCTCCTTCTAGGGTTTTATGTAAATGAAAGCTTCCCCCCACCCCTTTTTTCTTGTCTGGTTTACTTCACCCAGCACAAATATTTATAGATTCATTCACACTGTTGTCTGTATCTAAAGTTCATTCTTCTTTGTTTTTTGTTTTTGTTTTTTTTTTTTTTTTTTTCGAGACAGGGTTTCTCTGTGTAGCTCTGGCTGTCCTGGAACTCACTTTGTAGACCAGGCTGGCCTCGAACTCAGAAATTCGCCTGCCTCTGCCTCCCGAGTGCTGGGATTAAAGGCGTGCGCCACCACGCCCGGCCCCATTCTTCTTTTTTTTATACCATAATTTTTATTCTTATGTATTGAACAATCATTTCTTTTATTCTATAAATCCATAAATTTGCAGCTCACTTATGCAAGGACATCACTGTACAGATTGGTTAACTGAGGCCAGGGTACTCTTTAAGACTTGTTGGTGATTTATTGAGTTCCAGTAATAAGATCGGCCCTGAGATACACAATTGTCAAAATAGCTTCTAATACGATAACCCAGCTAGACTGTGTCCTGTGTGGACGAGACAAACCAAGTAATTTCTTTTTTAGACAATTTGTGTTAGGTAGCCCAGACTGTTCCAGCCTCCTCAATGCTAAGATTATAGGGATATGACACTACTCTCTCCCCTAACTAGCTGAGATTACTTGGTTAAATTCAGAAGGGTTAGGAGCCAAGTCAAAAAATATATACTATTTTTGAATTTTAAATTCAGATTGGCTTTCTTTACGTTGTGTTAAGACCTGTAACATCAGACACATGAAATCTGTTGCCATTTATTTTTTATTTATTTATTTATTTTGGTTTTTCGAGACAGGGTTTCTCTGTATAGCCCTGGTTGTCCTGGAACTCACTTTGTAGACCAGGCTGGCTTCGAACTCAGAAATCTGCCTGCCTCTGCCTCCCGAGTTCTGGGATTAAAGGCATGTGCCACCACACCCGGCTTCTGTTGCCATTTATAACAAGAGTCACTTTGCCATGGGAGAAAAAGTCCGTATTCCAGCTCTAGGATTCTGAACTACACTAATAGCAAGCCCCTCCCCCTCTTTTTTTCCTTTCTGTTGATGTTGGTGTTGTTACAGAAGAATCAGTATGAGAAGCAGCAAAGTAAGACAGTCCCTTGTGATTAGAATAATTTTACTTTAACAAATAGCCACTCCCCCACCAGAAGCCTTTGAAGTTATCGTATTTTTTTTTAATGAGGTCTACGTTATCGTATTTTAATACAACCTTGCCTAGCAGTGTTGTCGGTACTGGTTTCTCTTTCTTAATTTTACGGATCACTACTTCATAGACTTGAGGTCTTAGTGACCTTGGACTTTAGATAGACCTGGAGCTAAGCAGTACACAGAGACAAGGACACACAGAACAGGATGCACAGAGACAGGGCTCTGACTGGGGCTAACAGCGACCACAGATGTTATTCTGGTAATCTTTCTCCTCCCCCTTCTTTCTCTCTTTGTTTTTATTGTTGGTGTTTGGGGAGGAAGCTATTAAGGCTAACTTGGTATGTTTCCTGAACACTTGACTGGTCATGGTACCTCAGCATTTATAACCTCAAAGACCTTGGGGTTGCCTTCCTCCAAAGCTGAACTCAACCAGGCTAAACCCCAGCTGGCATCTACTAGTTGACAACTTCCACTGTGCAGAACCATCTATGAACAGGGACCAACTTTGTGAGAGACCAAGAGCCAGCGAGCCCTTGCAAGAGGAGGGGAACACGATTCCAGTGCACCCGGTCAGAACAGACAGAAAATTTAGTTCCCTTTGATAATTTAGGTATTTTCTTAACAATACTTCCCATATGTCAACTGGGCAATTTAACAGTGTTTGCTACCTTTGAAGACCCAGAATGAAAGCAAGTTTTGTCTCAGTGGATGAAATTAAATCAGACTTCTTTGGGCATCCTTGGGCACAGCTGTGGGAGGCTGTGCTACACACTGAGGCCCACTGGACTTCTGGTTACTGGATATGGCCTTCCTTGCCTTTATTCTTAGGTCTTCGTTGTGAGCTACAAGCTCTTAAGCATCCTCTGCCACTCCTGTTTACATTTTCAGCGTTAATTGTGGCATGAAGGGCTTTGTCTTTGAGTCACAGGCTTGGTAATGAGACAGAAGATTAGTAATTAGACAGAAGTTCTAATCTGTGCTCACTTAGTGCCTGTGGGCCCTTAGGCGAGTCGTTTAACCTTTCTGAGGCTATTCCTCATCTGTAACTCGGTAATGATGATAATAATGGGCACACTTGTGAGTGGCTGTAGGGAGTAGAGATAACATCAATAAACTGCCTGGTGAGGAATGTCAGACTTGCAGACATCAGAGGCACAGGGGACAGAAACTTTCTGAGCTCTTAGTTCAACTGGCCAGGGTCCGACAGAGCTCATAGGGGTAGATAACTGCCTCCTCAGTTGAGCTCTTTCTGTGTTTTGTGCCCTCATACTTTATGTCTGCCAAACCTGGCTATTATAGTCACGGACATCAAGGTTTGGGAGCATTCATGAGAATCCTAAAGCTAACCTGGTTGGGTGTTGACTTGAGAAGGAAGGGGCTTCGGTAAATTTGTGAGGCTAGCTATTTAAATGTTGCTGTATTTGAGGCACAACTACAGAAAATGTCCATGCACGGAATGATAAGTGGTTTCCACACGTGTGACAAGGAAATTAATCTTGTTAATTTATGGTCACACTTCTATGACAATACAATTTTCCTTTGCAAAACTGTATATCTGTGTTTATGCACAATATACATGCTCCTGGATGGCTTATTTCTATGCCCAACCAAAAACAAGTACAATAATAACTGTCTCTTTACAATCCAGCTTGTTATTTTTCGCCCGGATTATGACAGAAGCGCTCACTGTGAGTTCTGTTCTCTGGTAATGAGAGACTGTGACAGACATTAACAGAAGAGGCTTCAAGTGGAAGGCTCCCCAGATTTTCTCACGCCTCCCTCCAAATTTGATCTGCTGTAATGTTTGTAGTCTTATTATTACAGTGTTGGAGTGGAGAAGTGTCATATTGAGAAAGAAGAGAGGAATCTAACAATGAGGAAACAGCCGTCAAGACAAATTCAGAAGAAGCGTTCTAATGCTGGGGGAACGTTTAGAGAGTTTGCTCTTGGCATTGTTGCCTATAATCAGTAATTAGCAACACATCGATATGGCATTTGTTAAATTCCTCCATTATAGGTAAGGACTATTGAAACTGCATTAAGCCAGTGAGAAACACACTGTCACATTCACTGTAGAATAAATTCCAGACTCGAGGAGGAGGTGCTTTGCCTGAAGCCAACTGGTTCTTGGGAATCAATAATCTCATTAGACCCAGGAGAGCAGATCCCTAGGCTTAACCGAGTGGTACAGTGGCTGCAGCATCTCTACCCCTAGGCACCCTCCTTAGTGGAGAGATAAAGGTTTTTATTTTATTTTTTACTTTTTCAGTGCTTAAATTTGGAATAACTTAGAAGTTGTCTTCCAAATGCTGGGCTTATAGCTGAAGTCACAGCTGTTCCTGTCCTGTAGCTTTCACGGAAGTCTCCTCCCTGTCAGTCTGCTCAGAGTTTAGAAAAGAGAGGGGTGGGGGAAAGGCGGAATGTTTAGATTCACCAGGAGCCTCTGTTTTCCAGCCCACAGCTGCAATATTGGAAACACGTCACAAAACAGAAGCAACTTGCTTTCTCTCTTCAATGCATAGAAGACCATTGTCTGCAGTTTCTCAAACTCAGGTAAAGTCAAACTGTGCATCTGGTCCATGAACCAACTGCCAGGTACGCAGCAGACTTCAGCCGATGGGGACAGCGCCGATGTTGCACGTTCCTGTTCAGAAGTGCTCAGCTGGAGCAGAATTCAGACACTAAGCCTGGAATCAGAGTGACCCAGCACCAGCAAAGCTCTGAAGGTGTCCTTTACCATAGCCTATGACTTCTTTCTTATTAACCAAAATATTTCTGGAGATTGGTAGTATTCTAAATTAGGTCAATAGCATATAGGATGGAGTCAAAAATACTAACATGGTTTAGCAGAACTTGGAAAACAACATTACTTTTGAAGGGCTAAGAGAACCAACGAGCTAAACAGTAGCCTGCAAACATGCCCGTTAAAGCAGACCCATTAAGGATGCATGCGCAATCCCCCAGCAGCGAAGCTGATGACATGTGGTGGGCTGTGCCTGCAGAGGGAACAGTAGAAGAGATGCAGCTTCTGTTATTTAGTTTTGGACACTGAGTTCCAGCTGCAACTCAGAGGAAACAGGGCTGAGTCCTTGCCGTTTTGTGCTCAGCCCTGAGATCTCCAATAGTGCCATATTGTCATTTGATTAGGAGTTGAGAAAATGAATGGAAGTCTACAGCTTTGTCTGAGCTGGGTGTTATTATATCATCTTTATAAAAATGTTACCTTAAAATGCTTCAGGGTAAGCAGTTTTATGAGAAAAATTAATTTTTCATTTGTGTCCTAGCACCGAGTAGCATTTGAAGCGTCATGATCAGAGAGTTGCACTCCAGGCACAGTTACTGGGCACTTCAAATTTTCCCGTGAAATCTGCACTTGAGGATTTGTTAATTAGTATGAGAGATGTAAAAATAACTTTTCATTCATGAATGAATGTCAAGTCCCACCAGCTTTGCATGGAAACAACTTGTGAGAGTCTGACAAGGTCAACCACATAATTCCTTGGAGGAAACCCTGGGGCATGAACTCCTGTTGTCCAGTGTCCCACAGTTCACAGAACCACTTTTGCTGATCAGAACGGTCCTTGTTTCCAACATTAAATACAATGATGATCATTGCCATGAATCACACCAACTGTATTAGTTAGGGTTCTTTAGAATCACAGAACTTATGGAATATCTGTATATTAGTGGGATTTATTGCAATGATTTACAATCTGCAGTCCAGCTATCTCAACAATGGGCAGCTGTGAATGGGAAATCCAAGAATCTAGTAGTTGCTCTGTCCCCTGAGACTAGGTGTTTCAGCTGGTCTTCTGTGTAAGCTGGAACTCTGAAGAAGTAGGTTCCAACAGATGTGCAAGCAGATGAAGAAGAAGGAAGCCTTCATCTTCCATTGTCCTTATGTAGGCCTCCAGGAGACTGGCCCAGATTAAAGGTGTGTACCACCACACTTGGACCGAAACTGTTCTTTACTTGGAACTTGATCCAATCTAGGCTGACCTTGAATCAGATCTGCTTGCTTCTGTGTACCACCTTGTGTACCACCTTGCCTGGACCTAAGCTTTTCGTGGCCACTATGCCTCAAGATCTGGACTAAAACCTGTGTCTTCTAGCTTCAAGATCTTGAGCATAGGTGTGCCTCCCATTTCTGGATTGTAGTTCATTCAGATACAGTCAAGTTGACAACTGGGAAACAGCCATCACTCCAACCATGCAGAGTACTTTGTTGCTATTCTGAGAACAGAGCTTGGGACTTGCCCAAATTTCCCAAATTAGATGGTCCAAAGTTGTATCTGTTTCCTAATAACACATGTGACTATTTGCCAAATCTAGCCCAAGACCCAGGAAATTATAGGCAAACTGAGGTAAGACTTATCTACCACCAATCACACTGATATTTATCTAAAGTTTTGAGTGTTTGTGGAAAGAACACATTGGCTTCAGTACATTTGCAATAGAAGCCTTAAGTTTTTAAATTGAGATTTCTGCAAGAATTGGCAACACAGCACTAGGTGTCCAAGAAAAGAGACAGATCTAAGGACTTCCATAAATCCATCTTTCCACCTATCTGAGGTCAGTGATCTGCTGGGAACCAGGTTGTATATGGAGGTGGATGGAGGGATCCGCTCTTTTCAGAGACATACTTGAAATTGATAATGCACACACTACAGTGGACTGCAGTGCTGTGTACACAACAGGCTCGGAGATAGATGTATCTATCAATATGTGTATGCACACACACAAGTACCAAGATGAGGGGATACAGCTTGTGTGACTTTATAGTGATCAAAAATTGAGGACTAGGGACTGATGAGATGGCTTACTGAGTAAAGGCATTTGCTGCTAGACCTGGTGACCAAATTCAATCCCTAGACCCAACATGGTGGAAGGATTAAATCTCCTTCTTCAAGTTGTACTTCTACTGTGGTACAAGTGCACATGTGTGCGTGCACACACACACAAAAGAACCGTGGTGAGCACTGAGGCCAGGAGTATAATTATTTGGCGTTTGCTTTGCTAATGCTGTTGTTAATGGTTCCACTTACAAATCAATGACCTGCTTGATAGTCCAGATGTTACCAGAGAAAGGATGGTTTCCTTCATTCTCTGTGTTAAAAAGCTTTCAATAATATTTCACAAATTCAGAAACTATAAAAGGAGGGGCTCTAATAACCTAATCATGAAGCTTGTTCCGCATATTATAAAAATCACCGGCATCCATATTTTATTGCAACAAGTGGAAAAATTATAACAGAGAGCCCAGTGGTATGATATGTATATTATGAGTGCAGTTCTCTAACTAGAACATTGAATGCTTCTGAGATTAAAATTTAAATGTAGATGAGAAAAATGGCTTCCAGGAATGAGGCAAATAGGTCAGGTTTAAGAAAGAATTGAAAATACTGGCTGCCTACTTTCTAACAGCTAAGTCTAGTTTTTCACTCTGTCTAGTGAAAGAATTAAAGACTAGGTAGAAGCAGAAAACACAGTAAACTCTTTACTGGACTCATTCATCTACAGAGGTTTGTATAACAACAAAAGCTCATCTGAAAATAGAGCCAGTAACCACTAGGAATAGATTAATGGAGTGACTTGATGGTCTTGGGTATGTAACAGAAGGAAAGGCTCCTGGATACCTTGAGAAGAGAAGAAAGGAGAGGAATAAGAGAAAAATAATCCAGTGTGAAGACCCAGTTTTTGTTTTTTTTTTTAAATGCTTTGTTTGGTTTGGTTTTTTTAGGACCTCTGCTTGCTCCAGTCTGCCCCGCTAGCTCCCATCAACTCTGCTCACTCAGTCTCTGCCTCAAGATTTATTTATTATTATACATAAGTACACTGTAGCTGACTTCAGACGCACCAGAAGAAGGTGTCAGATCTCATTACAGGTGGTTGTGAGCCACCATGTGGTTTGCTGGGATTTGAACTCAGGACCTTCGGAAGAGCAGTCAGTGCTCTTACCTGCTGAGTCATCTCACCAGCCCTGTTTTAAATGTTTTAAGACAGAGTCTCACTGTGCAGCCCTGGCTGGTCTAGAACTTGCTATGTAGACCAGGCTGTCCTTGAACTTACAGGCATCAGCCTAACTTAGCCTCCCTAGCACAATTAAAGATGCACACCACCATACCTGGCCTGAGTTGTTTTCTTTTTCTTTTTTTTTTTTTTTAAAGATTTATTTATGTCATTTATATGAGTACACTTTAGCTATCTTCAGACACACCAGAAGAGGGCATCAGATCCCATTACAGATGGTTGTGAGCCACCATGTAGTTGCTGGGAATTGAACTCAGGACCTCTGAAAGAGCAAGCAGCCAGTGCTCTTAACCGCTGAGCCACCACTCCAGCCCCTGAGTTGTTTTCTTATGAACATGAACCAGTAGTACCTCATCATCTGAGGCTCTGTAGAGGTCCCACAGTTCTGTTCCTCAGACTGTAAGGTCAACAGTCGTCATGTAGTGACCCTAGTGCACTCAAGGGAATACTCTCAATTCGTACTGCTCTGGTTGTGTCCCGTGTGGCTTCACAGAGAGCAGAACTTCTCCTCTTGGGGTTTGATGAGTCTTAGATCCTGCCAAAGATGAAAATACCTTGTCTCCCTCTTGGTCCTGACAACTTTTTAAACGCCTAGAGGCTGCTTCCATCTAGTTTTCCTGTCTTAAAACAATGGGCTAATCAGGGACAGTCCTAAAAGTCTGAGGCTTTTGGTTGGCAGGAGCTCTGTCCAGACAGTTGAGCTAGACCAACCACACAGCCCGAAGGAGAACCTGACATAGATTTATTTTCCCTGTCTCATTTTGTTTGATTGATCAAAGACTTAACAATGAAGATATGGATGTTACTTTCTAATGCTTTGTTCTCAAATGAAAGTTGAATAAAACCTGACAGTTGTGATTTCTTCCAAACTTTTAAATGGTGATTTTAATTCCTCATTAGCTCCAATGCACAGCCTTAGTTTTACCATGTAACAGAGAATAAATAAGGTACACAGAAGTCTTCATAATGTGTAGATTAAACAATGAGTGCCTATTGAATATTGGATATTCTATGTTTGGAATTGTAGACACAGTTTAACAGAAACTTGTTATCCATGGCAGGAGTAGAGACAACACAGGAAACATCATCTGGGGCATCAACTTATGTTGGTCTTTTACAGTTAAAATGAACACCTAGGCCCAATTCTTGTATCATCTAGGAATGCCTGGTGGGAGTGGGTACCTGGTAGAGAGATAATCCTTGGCTCCTAGGAGAGCTGCTTCCATATGTCAGCTGGTTTCTTCTTATATTTCGATACACAGCAGCAATTTTACCGAATGGTATTCTTGAAAGTCTGTTTATTAGTATTTCATGAATCCATTGTTGACATTGATAATGGTAACTGTGAGTTTGTTGTGTGTTTGTTCAGGCATGGCTGCTTTTGCAGGCACAGGGTTCAAGAGTCTCAAAGGTTCAGATTTGGAAAAATGTTAGGTCTTTGTACGTAAAATGTTGGTAAATCTGCCACGATAGTAAACCTTTGATGCAAAGAGCCATCAGAGAACCCCAAATGGGTGGAGATCTGACATTACCAGGCTTACAGGACAATTTCTATAGCAGCTTTCTGTGCCTCCCCCTTGCGTATATGACAGAACTCCACCTGTGTCACAGCTTTGTCACTGTGATAAAACATGTGAGATACAAGATATAGGAGGAAAGGCTTCTTTGAGTTCAAGGTTTCAGCCCAAGGTCAGCTGGACCAGTACTTCTCAGCTTAGGTGAAGCAAAATACCACAGTGTTGAAAGCCTGTGACATAGGAGGCCCTTTACCTTACGGCTGTCAGGAAATAGAAAGACAGGAAGTGGTTGGAGCTCCAGCATGCTTCAAAGGCCCAACCCCAATGACCTATTTACTCCAACCAGACCCTGCTTCCTAACGTTTCTGTCACTTCCTGCTAGCTGCCACAGCTAGAGACCAAGCTTTCACACATAAACCCCTGGGAGGCATTCCAGATCCAAACCACAGCTCCATCTGTGACTTGGTTACGTTGTACTATTCATTACAGCTGGGAGCAAGAATTGAGAGGAAATAAAAAGAAGTTCCTCCAGGTTCTGACGTACCTCTGGTTGTTTAGGCTGTGTGACTTAATTGTTGCTCTGAAGCACCAGGCTCCGTACCTTGCCCATCCCTTGGCTTTGGCTACAGGACATGTTTCTGCCTCTGTGACATGTTCATGATACATGGAGTGCTCGGGCTGTGTCCATTTAGCGAGGCTTCTTTCCTCACATCTCCTGCTAAGACCATGACGCAAACAAACTCTAAGTGGCCCTTAGAGAAATACGGAACAGATCAGCATCAACCTACTGCTAATGTTCACCCAGCCGAAATCAGTTGTGTGGGTTTTGTCATTGTTGCTGTTGTTCTTTTGTTCTTTGTCCCTGTTAGGTAGTAATGAATGACAGGCATATAGATTACCAACCTTCAATACCCCTAACGCCTGATAACAATGAGCATTCTTATCACATTAGGTTTCTGGCACTTTGTAAATAGGATCTTTTAAATTCTTAGAGCTAATCTGGGAGCAGAGTCCTCACATACCTACTGTGCAGATCAATCAATCAGTGCTCTGAGATAAAAGTAATTTGGCCTAAGTCACAGAATGGGGAGGCAGAGAACCCGAGTAAGTGCCACCCAGTTTATAGAGCCCATCTTCTATCTTCCATTTCTCAACAGTGCTTACTCTGTCTGACTTGCTCAATTAAACTGAAGTGAGCTATCCATGTACTCAGCAAGAGGGTCAAAAACTGAAGCCCAATCCAATATATTTGCCTGTTCAACACAGATTAAAAGAGTGCAGTGCATCGGTACATTAGGGGTATCCTAGGGATGTGTAGGGTCAGTATGTGCCTCACTGTCAGGCAGATAAGCTGCAGTTCTAATTTGATTATGGGTGTGTTGGCTCTAGATATGCTTCATATCTTGGTTGCTTTCATTCGCCTTGCCCCTTGTATGTAAACAACTCTAGACAAAGGAAACATCTTTAGAGAAATGCACATCTTTTGGAGTGTGAGCAAAGCCTTTGAATGCATATCTCTGAGACTGACGATCATTGAAATGTCAGTGCCAACAACTTTCAGAAATACACCTAGCTGGGGCTGGAGAGATGGCTCAGCAGTTAAGATCACTCATATTCTTCCTGAGGACAGAGAAGAGTTGAGCTCCCTGGACCCATGGCGATCCACAGCTGTCTGAATCTCCAGCTTCATGGGACTCTAATGTCCTTTTCTGGTCTCTTCAGGCACCTGCATATATGTGGCAGACAGATATACACACATATACATACACATAATTTAAAAAACTTTAAAATTTTCAATTACTAAATAAATCTGTGTTGTTCTCTGACTGTGTCACTAGGCAAAAAAGTTTGAAAAGAACAAAATTACTTTACTCTTCTACAGGGGAAAACCAATAGGAAATAATAATTCATATTAATAAATATCATTAAACTCAGACCATTTCTGAATTTTAGAATAAAACTAATTAATCTACTGAAAGAATGACAAACCAGAAAAGATTAAAAATTATAATTAAAGAATGGGAATGACATCTACTATCAGAGGCATCTGGCCGACTATCTGAGTAGTGCACTAAATAAAGTGAATTACTTCTATCATAATAACAGTATTTGCTATAATACAATGGCAAGCAAGAAATCTAATTGCAACCTGTCAAGGATTTAAAAAAAAAACCACACCATGGTTATAATGTGGAAAATGCAGAAAGAATAGATATGATCTGTATTTTTAAAAGAACAGGGTAATGTCGCTATATAGTTTCATTTCCAGATATCAGGATTTAATATAATAAGAAAAGACAGAGAAATGAAAATTGGTGAGACTTTGAATAGGAACTTTAAGATGGGGATTTGCAACCGAATGGAAACAGGCTGATTTTGATTATATTTCAGTGTGAGATAAAGGAACGATGGGTAAATCCAAAGTAAAACATAATTATAAGTTTCTTCATAATCCATGGCAAAATATTAAAGATTAGATCCCAGAATTGTGTTACTAGCTGTACATGTTTTGCCATTCATGGGGACCCACTGTACATTAACGATGGTCAGAAGTCAGATAAAAATGTGCTCCTAAGTGGAAATAATCATAAAGGTGTTTAATAAGATATCCGGAACTTAACGTTTTTCCTTTCTCTTTTGGAAATGGAAAAATCATAAACTCATAACAAAAACTAATCTTAGAACTTCAGAGTAGGAGTGAGGAGACAGCCTGTGACCACTCCTGTCCAGAGAACCAGGCACAAGCGATGGTCAATACCAACAGCATCACTGTACCAGGCTGTGCACAACCCCTTGATTTCTCTTCACAGCATCCACCGTGAATGCCAACCTATTCCTGTGAAATACATTTTGAGGAGAATAAAGACAATATCATGGAATCCCAGGGGTTGATTGACCAAAGCTGCAGACCAACAGGCCTGCCTTCAGTGGCTGGAAAAGATGGTTAATGCTCATTCTAATTTAAAATCGACTGTCTATTGTGAACAGAGAGGTCGGCAGCCTCTCATACAAACACTACAACATCGAATTTTGCAGTACTGGTGATAGGTGAGATTAACAGCTCATTTGAGGTGAGTATCTGAGATTTGGAACACTTGATTGATCATGAGAGATCTAAAGTTGATCATATGAAGGGATCATAGAAGCAGCTCTCTCAACCTGGCCACTCTGTTTGTTCTGAGTCTGAGAGAGCAGCAGTATGGCAATAAGTCTGCTGATTGCTGTGTCTTTTTTACGGTCTGCTCTAACACAGAAGTACATGGATAGACACAGGAAGCTGGTTTTTGGAACCAGATGCTAGGTGAAATGTATTTTTGTAGGTTACATATTGCAGAAGCGAGGAGGGGAGGGAGAGAAGGGAGGGAGGGAGGAGGGAGAAGGGAAGAGGGAGAAGGAGGCAGAGAGTATTTTAGACATCACAAGGATTTTTTTTTTTTTTTTTGCAAATGAAATTAAAACAATAAAAAATACCCAGAGAGCTTTGGTAGGAAAATTAAGTAAACATTACATTTCTCCAGTAGCGCCATCTTTGAAGAAATCACATTGGCTTTTTCTATCTCAGAGCACTTTTCTGGAATACATAATTAAATAATGATATTACTCATTCCATTTTATTAAGTAGGAATGTACATTACTTGATTTTGCTATTTCCTGAATTTATTATTATAGATATTGACATGAAGTAGCTAGATTAGAGGCAGCTTCTACATAGAGCTATAGATACGGCTATGCATTTATTATTCTTTAAAAGAATATTCATTTTATTTATAGTTACAGTAGTAGATTGGAAGTAGTTTGGATAAGAAGAAAATTTTCCCAAATGTACATTCCTCTCAAACAAATTATACATATGATTTTGTATATTTCTTTCCAGAATTTTACTCATATATATATATATATATATATATATATATATATATATATATATATATATATATATATATATATATATATATATATATATATATATTACAAATATACCCTAATTTTTCTTAATATTAATCAACACATGTTTATTTTGGACAATAATTTCTAAGAGTATCATTTTATTTGCTGTACAATATTCTGCCACATCAATAAATGACCTCTATAACATTACTCTATTTGCCTTTGATTATCACTTCCTTCAGGACATAGTTCGGTTGTAGACACTGGTTTTCTTCCAGTCCCCTTTGATTTTCCTTTGTGGATAGTGATGAGGTATATCTCTCAGCTTACTTTATACGTTTCTATGGGTTCAGGAGTGATCTTTTCCCACAGTAACATGTGAAATAGTGCTGAAGTAGAGTAAGACTGACTCACAATATCTTTCACAAGACCTTCACATCTCTGCCCTTCTCTGTGGTTAGTTCAGGCTGAGCCTAGAAGATACTTGTGGGAGACATAGCTGAAGGACCGTGGGCAGAATCTCCTGATTGTTCCTGCCTCCAGTTGTTACATGAATCAATGCTCTAGTCTGTTGAGCTACTGAGATTTGAAGGTTTTTCTTTCATTACTGACATAATCCTAACTACTGGAGACAGTGGGGTTTGAAAGGAGGCACTCACTGCTCATAAGGTATAATATGTAGGCTGACACTGGGTAGTGAGGAAGACAGTAGCTGGATGGGAAGCAGAGACCCGTGTGACACTGCCCCAGGATGGGCTGAATCCCATCATCAGAGCTGCCTAAAAACAGAGCTGGCACTCAACAGGCTTTAGGCAAAGACTAGGAAAATAAAATTTTATGATGTGTGTAGGTTGTTATCAGGAAAGCATTAGAATTAAAAACAGATTCAGTAAATAGCTGGCTGGGTTTTTATTTTTTTTTAAAGCATAAATATAAAGAAATACACACAGAAAAGAAATGTGGGCTATCCAAGTGTTTATAAAGCTGTGTATATTTCTCAACCCTATCAAATGGAAGCCGAGCTGGAAATGCCTGGCAGAGAGGTCCCATTGCTGAAATCCAACTCAGAACATTGTCTTTTTTCTTATGACTGCAGTGACAGTGACATCAACAGGTACATGTGGGAGATAGTTAAAGATGTGAATGAGGAGGAAAAGCAGGGTTAATAACTGTGTTTATGGAGGAAGTCTGGGTGGGGCTCCTGGTACACAGATGTGAGCCAATCTGCTCAAATGAGGCACTAATTACAGAGGGACTGAAAACCTTTGACCACCAGAGACTTAGAATTATTCTGAGCCCTGACCTGGAATGAATGGAGAAGCTTCTTCATGACGGCAGAATCCAGGCTAGGGAGAACATTCGCATCGCCCCTAACCTGGCCTCAGAATCCCTGCTCACTAGCGGTAGCTCTGCTGGCCAGGCTCACTAGGTTCATAATCTCTCCTTAACTGAATAAAGGTTCTTCTTTTCTTTTGCTTCTCCTTTTGAAAGTTAACAAAAACAGCTGGGCGTGGTGGCATATGCCTGTGATCCTAGCACTCAGGAGGCTGAAGCAGGAGAATAGAGAATTCCAGGCCAGCCTGGGTTACACAGATCCTGTCACCAAACCAAAACAAAACGCTAAACCCCGCCACCGGTGTTTGGCAATAAAAAGGAACAAAGCTTTATTTAATACATGCCTCTATGTGAATGAACTCTGAAAACACATTAAAGGGGAAAAAAGCAGATACCAAGGACACACAGTTTGAAAGCCCAATTGTATGAATGCCATGAGAGCCATAAACATGGAGACAGAAAGCTGACTGGTGGGTGCCTGGCACTGAGCTGGGGTGAGGGGTGATTGTACATGGGCTCTGTAGACTGACTTAAGACCATGGAAACAAATGTCTATCAAGGTAGGATTAGCACATTAGAATATTTCTAAACACTGAACTAACCTGTAAAGTTGTCTCCCCATGGAGCTTTAGAGACAAATGTTTTGAAACCCAGCATGGTGGAGCATGCCTTTAATCCCAGCACATGGGGAGGCAGGCCTTCTGAGTTTGAGGCTAGCCTAGTCTACATAGTAATAGTTGCAGGACAGCCAGATCTACACAGTGACACCCTGTCTCAAAACAAAAAGAGAGCCAAAACAAACAAACAAAAGACAAACAAGAAAAAATGTTTTGAAATTAAAATATAAGTACATCATTTTCCCCTCACTTTTCTTCCCTCTGGCCCTTCCCATGCACCCCTCCCCACCTTGCTTTCTCTCCAATGTATGGCCTCTGCTTCTGTTCCTTTAACTGTTTACACACACACACACACACACACACACACACACACACACACACATTCCTAAACATATAAATACAACCTCCTCAGTCCGTATGGTGTTTCTTGTGTTCACGTGTTTTCAGGGATGATCACTTGGTTCTGGATAGCCAGCTATGTGGCTCCTCTCTAGGGAAGACTATTTTTTCCTGATCTCTGCATCCCTTAGTTGCCTATAGTTCTTGTGTAATGTTGAGGCCTCATGAGTTTCCCCCCTATTCTGTTAGGATGTCTATTGTTGTAGTCCTGGTTCAGGTCTTATTCAGAGAGCCATATTGATGAGATTTGATAATGTGTGTCGCTATCTCTGACATTTCTAGAAGAAACATCTCACAGCAAGCTTCTTGTTCCTTACGATCTTTTCACTCTCTTTTCCACAATGATACCTGAACCTAGGAACAGGAATTGTGTTGTAAATGTATGTATCATTGGGCCTGGGCACCACACAGACTCTTGTTCTCTGCATTTTCATCCATTGGTTCTTGATTGCTGTCATGGCCTCTCCTCTGTCTGTTGCAAGGAGATGAAGGGTGAGACATATACTTATGTATAAGTGTAAGAGTAAATATTTAGAATGTTAGAGAATATCCTGGTTCAGTAAAGTTGTGGTTGTAGTTTTTCTTTGAAGGCCATGACTTCACTAAGCTGGGCTTGTTGGTTAGGCATGATTTCCTTCTTGTTGAGTGAGCCTAAAGTATAATTAGAAAGCTGTTGGTTACCACCAAAGTGTGCATGCCAGCCTTGCACCCTAACGGGTATATTGGCATGTTGGTCAGTTGTTGTTAATTCACAGGCATCACATCTGGATAGGAGTGTTGGTTGCTTCCCTCCCTTGGAAGCATACATGGTGACTTTTGGTACCATAAAGCTAGTCTTCAGGGAGAAGGCTTTGATATCAGAACCACCTGTTTTGGGAATATTTAGTATTTTCATTAGTCAGGACTTATCTTTAACCTGTGGGAAGCAACCTAGGGCAACAGCAATAGCCTATAATGTTTCAGCAGTCTCTTGGATGACCCTGAGAAACAACTCACAAGGGAGCCTCTCATACCAGGTATTGGAGTTTTTGATAGTCTATGATGTTGGGAGGGGATATGCCAATCTTCCATGGACATCTCAATGAATTTCTACTGAAAACTAACAACAATGTAGTTAAAGTGTGGTGTTTATAGTAGAGACTCACATGTCCATAAAAAACATGGGGCTATGTTGTGGTCTGAATGTTGGCTGGCTGTTCCTCTCCTCCAAAATGATGTGCTGAAGCTACCCAATGTTACTTGGTGGAAGTGTCTTTGAGTGGTGATTAGGTTATAAGGAAGGGTGGGGCTGTCACAAGTTGGATTAATGCCCTCTGAAAAGGAGCTTTCTCCAAATGAGGATGTGGTAAGAAGGCCTGTAACCTGTGCACCAGGAAGCAGTCTTCACTAGAACATACATCTTTCAGCATCTTGACTGTGGTCTTTCCAGCCTCCTGAATGGAGAGAATGACTGTTTCTTTTCTAGAAGTCACCCATCCTGTTGTATTTTTCTATGTATATGGTAACTTGAATGGCAGAAGATAGGATAGAGTTACCAACTTCTGCTTTTCCTAAAATACAGAAACTTTTGGCCCTCACATATTATAAGGCCAAAACCAACAAAGACACACACACTTTATTTTGCTCCTTTTAAAAAAAAATTATTTACATTTCAAGTGTTATCCCCTTACCCTGTATTCCCCCTCCCCTTTCTGGAAATCCCCTATTCCCTCCCGTCTCCCCCTGCTTCTATGAGGGTGTTCCTCCACCCACTCCCACCTCCTTGCCCTCAATCCCCCTACACTGGGGCATCTATCGAGCCTTCATAGGACCAAGGGTCTCTCTTACCACTGATTCATGACAAGGCCACCCTCTGCTACATATGCAGCTGGAGGCTTGGGTCCCTCCATGTGTACTCCTTGGTTGGTGGCTTAGTTCCTGGGAGCTCTGTGGGGTGTGGGGGTGGGGTTCTGCTTGGTTGATATTGTTGTTCTTCCTGTGGGGTTGCAAACCCTTCAGCTCCTTCAGTCCTTTCTCTAACTCATCCATTGGGACCCTGCATTCAGTGCAATGCTTGGCTGCAAGCATCTGACTCTGTATTTGTCAAGTTCTGGCAGGGCCTCTCAGGAGACAGCCATATCAAGCTCCTTTCAACATGCACTTCTTGACATCTGAAATAGTGTCTGGGTTTGGTGTCTGTATATGGGATGTATCCCCAGGTGGGACTGTCTCTGGTGGCCTTTCCTTCAGTCTCTGCTCAACCCTTTATCTCCATATTTGCTCCTGTGAGTATTTTGTTCTCCTTCTAAGAAGGATTGAAACACCCACACTTTGGTCTTCCTTCTTCTTGAGTTTCCTGTGGTCTGTGAATTGTATCTTGGGTATTCAGGACCTTTGGGCTAATATTCACCTGTCAGTGGACACACACACTTTTAAAATAAGCTTATTTAGGGTTTAGTAAAAAAATTTCATGCCTTAAATTTACACATTTATGTGTGTACATTAGTTGTACTAAACCCAGGAATTTCCCCAGTCTAGTTTGAAAAAAGTTAAGTGCATGTGGTTGTAACTCATTTGATGTCAAATGTCCCATTTTCATAATTTGATTTAATATTAATGAACAAAAGCTCATTCACCGTTAACTAATTTGTCCAATAGGCTAATTTTAGTTGCCTAAATAAAAGTCCGAGTTATTTTCTTGAGGAGAGACAACTCTAATATATATAAGCAGGATTTCATAAAGCCACAGGACTTTATTTATTTTTTTTAAAAAGAATACAATAGAATATATTTAAGAAATGGCTTGACTTAATGAATAAGAAATCAAAGGAATTCTTGATATACTAAACCAACAATATACTCTTCAGGAGAAAGTATTCTACAAAAACAAAACAAAACAACAAAAAAAAAACACTTTAGAAGAAGAGGGTTGTTTTGTTTTGTTTTGTTTTGTTTTGATTTTTTGAGACAGGCTTTCTCTGTATAGCCCTGGCTGTCCTGGAACTCACTCTGTAGACCAGGCTGGCCTCGAACTCAGAAATCTGCCTGCCTGCCTCTGCCTCCCGAGTGCTGGGATTAAAGACGTGCGCCACCACGCTCCAGAAGAGTTATTTTTAATAACAGAGTTGGATGTTAAAGTCACATTAAACAAATAGTATAGAAAGATAATTTAGTCAATTTTCCATGACAAAGGTTCCACATAAGGTTACCTTTACCCACTGTTAGTAATTAAAGATAACAAATTAGAAATTCATAACGATATACTGAATATTCCAACATGTACAACATATGCAATAGCTTGATGTTTTTCTGCAGGCTTTGCAAGTTTCTGTTATCCCACTAAACCTATTGAATTGACCGTATTGCTTTTCCCTGTCCCCAAATCCCCAAACCTTAACCTGCAAGGTACATTAATCTTATTTTTAAATTGGACACCTTATTTGTTTACATTTCAAATGTTATCCCCCTTCCCAGTCCTCGGAAAACCCCTATCCCATTCCACCTCCCCCGCTTCTATTAGGGTGTTCCCTCAACCACCCACACACTCCCGGCTTCCCTCCCTGGCATTCCTCTACATTGGGGCATCAAGCCTTCACAGGACCAAGGGCCTCACCTCCCATTGATGCCAGATAAGGCCCCTTCAGCTCCTTCAGTCCTTCCCCTAACTCCTCCATTGGGGTCCCTGTGCTCAGTCCGTTGGTTGGCTGAGAGCCTCCACCTCTGTATTGGTCAGGGTATGGCAGAACCTCTCAGGAGACAGCTGTATCAGGCAAGGCCATAGGACTTTAAACAAAATGGCCTAATGTGGGTTGATGTGGTTTGAAGTAGAATCAGTCCTGCAGGTCTTACGCTTCGTAATCACCCAGAGGAAACAAGAAAGGCTGTTTAAAGATTGATTTACACCAGGAAGTAAAGGCAGAAGTAGAGTAAATGTTGAAGCAATTGTGCATTGAGCAGCTTGGGGTTGACAAATGTGACTCTAATGGCTATTTCTTCCAGTATGTTACAAATGTGTTTTCTTAAGAGATTTATGCTAATTGTTGGTAGAAACTGAAAGCTAAAGTCTGTCTCTGTATATCATCAATTAAACTAAGGATAAAGATGAGTAACCTTATCAGCCTTTGTATCAGAGTTTTCTGAATAGATTAGTGTCTCTATTGGGGACATGCAACAAAAAGAATCATACAAGGCAATGTGTTCATGGCTTCTCTCATTAAACACAGGAGAGCTATGTGTTAGTACTGCCTTGCAGCCCTCCTCCAAAAGGAAAAACTGTAGCCTACTTGTAGGAATTCTAAATTCCAAGTCATGACAGCCACTAAAAACCAGGAATTTAATAATACAACTTGAACCAGGAGGCAGTTGACAAGTGGGTTATTACAAATAATAATAATTGGAACTATTGAATATTCATGTCAGTAAGAACACAGTGTATATTTATGAGGAATTTGAACGTGAAGCCTATGAGATCAACTGCCTGAAAAGCAGAAGTTTTCAACTGGAGCCATTTGAGAAGCAAAGTTCTGGACATTGACTTGATGGGAGAGACTGTGGGTTCTTTGAGACTTCTAATAAGTGAAAGATTGAGGGATTGTCTTGCAATTTAACACAAATGTACTGGCTGGTTTTGTGTGTCAATTTGACACAGGCTGAAGTTACCACAGAGAAAGGAGCTTCAGTTGAGGAAATGCCTCCGTGAGATCCAGCTGTAAGGCATTTTCTCAATTAGTGACCAAGTGGGGAGGGCCCCTTGTGGGTGATACCATTTCTGGGCTGGAAGTCTTGGGTTCTATAAGAGAGCAAGCTGAGCAAGCCAGGGGAAGCAAGCTAGTTAGTAACATCCCTCCGTGGCCTCTGCATCAGCTCCTGCTTCCTGACCTGCTTGAGTTCCAGTCCTGACTTCCTTTGGTGATTAACAGCAATGTGGAAGTGTAAGCTGAATAAACCCTTTCCCCCCACCCCCCAACTTGCTTCTTGGTCATGATGTTTGTGCAGGAATAGAAACCCTGACAACAAACATACTCTAAATTTTATATATGTGGAACCTTTAGCAGGTTACATCTTTCCACTCTTACTGTCATATAAAAAAAAACAAAAACAAAATAAAAACTATGCTTGCCTTCGAGAGGATGCCAGAGCTCAACGGGCAGCCCAGGGGCTGGTTGTCTCACAGACAGTACCACAATGCTGCCTTCTTCTCTGACATTTTGGTCTCTAGGATGGTGAATCACAGTTTTAGATGCATATAGGAATTGCCTGGAGAGTTTGAAAATCATGCTTTCTAGGTCTCACAGCTGATAAGTCTGATTTACTGGCTAGAGGGTTGGCTTGGCCATCACAGCTTTCACATGCTATGGGTGGACAGCCGTCTTGAGAGCCATGTTTCAGAAATTTCCGTGAGTAGAGCTGGGGCTATCGGGGAGACTCTGTATCCTTGGATTTACTGTAGTCAGTGGCTGTGGCCCTGACCTCCTCTTTTTAAGCTGTGTGTGAGTGCAGCGTCCTCAAACCTCTGCCCCTCTCCAGCCTTCTTACTCTGTGTGTGAGTGCAGCGTCCTCAAACCTCTGCCCCTCTCCAGCCTTCTTACTCTGTGTGTGAGTGCAGCGTCCTCAAACCTCTGCTCCCCTCCAGCCTTCTTACTGATGCTGCTTCTCCTTGTTTCTAACCCAGATGCTTCCTCTCGTAAGGCTCATGGTGATAATTATGACTCTGGGCAACCCCTTTAGGGCTTTCTGCCCTACTTCAGATCATTTAGTTCCCAAATAAAAGACACAGGAACCTTTAGATTTATAATAAGCACCAGATCACAAGAGCTGGATAGATATCAACCCTTTATGCTATTTTGTCTATTTCCCTGTGGTGATCCTGGAGATATTACCTGCCATGATCAGTCTGGGCTGCTCCTATTCCACCAGGCCAGCCCTCATGGCCATGTGATCACAATCTACCTACCTCTTGGTGACTTCCTTCCTTCTTCCTCTCTCTTCCAGTGTTCTCTGACTCAGAATCTAAGCTTCCTCTGCCTCCATCTCTTCTGCGAAGCTCAGGCTGTAGGCATCTTTAATGCCCAATCAGAGATAACTTTAGAGGGCAAGGTTTAAACAACAAAAGCTGATGTAAGTGAGGATCTCCTGGGTAAGAGGGGGGCAACCAGATCTTGGAAACCTGTATTTAGCATTTGAATACATAGCAGCACCAGACCTGTGTCCACACATAGACAAACAGCCACCAGGGACCACTACTTATCCTTACAGAAATCAAGACTCAAAAGACAGCAAGTGTGTTAATCAGCTTTCTATCATTATAATGCAGTACCTGATATAATCAACTTGAAAAGAGAAAGATGTATTTGGTCACAGGTTCCAGTTCATGATCAGTTTGTGTTGCAGCCTTGGGCCTAGGAAGAGGCAATGTGTGGTAGGGATGTGGGGCAGGGTGAAACCACACAGCTCATGACCTTTGTATCACTTTCCTGTCACTGCGATAAGACACCGTGACCTGAAGCAACTTATAGATGAAAAGTTCAGATGGACTAGAGTCCTCATGGCAGGATGGTGTGGAGAAGGAAGCTGAGAGATCACATTTCAACCTCACAAAGAAGGCTGAGAGAACTGTGAGTGGACGCCTGCAGTGACATACTTCTTCCAAACAGGCTCCACCCCCTAAAGGTTTCATAACTTTCCAAAACAGCATCACTAACAGGGGACCACATGTTTGAACACACAACCACAAGAGACCATGTCTCATTCAAAGCTTGCAGTCTCCAAGGGACAAAGGAAAGGAAACAGGAGGGGCACTTGACTGAGCAACATGTGCCCACCTCCTTGCTGGTCATGTGATTCAGCTACAGTCAGGGAATCACCTGTTTTTAGGTATATGGTCTCACATTTATTTTGCTTTCTACAATTTCAATTACTTGAGGTCAAATGTGATACAAATTATTAAATGGAAAATTTCAGAAATAAACTGAGTGTAAGTTTGAAATTGTGGTCTGCTTGAGTAGTGTGATAAAATAGCCTGCCATCTCACTCTGCCCACCTAGGACATACATCTCCACACTTTCATTTAGCTTTATTTAAATGCACTGTTTCCTGCAATAATAGTATTTACTTAATTTTTCTATTTCATTTGTTATTTCTTTTATCTCACTGTGCTGTTCAGCAAAGGCACAGGTAACCTTTACACTTGTGAACAATTTACTTACCACCTCCTAAGGTTTATAGAAGTAGTTAACACGGTGTAGTTAAGGATGTAGGTAAATAAATGCTTTGCTAGTTTATTACAGTGTGTCTGCATTTGGTATGTTATCATGTGCTTGGTTTTCTTGGAATCTGTGTGTAGACTATTGGGACTTTTAGACAATTAGATGCTGGTCTCCTCTGTATTTATCACATATTCATCTTCTGGGGATTTTGGCATTATGGTTCAAACCAGCTTGGAGAGTTAAGCCCGTGCAATGTAAATGTCTTTGGATCCCACTCTTCCTTTATTGGTAGAGAATAAATAAAAGTTTCCTCTATGTTTGGGGTTTAAAGTTGTGTTTAAGGACAACTTAAATTAATTTTTTTTCCAAAATATGGTTTAGTCAAGGATAGAAGGTAAAGAAATATTAATATCTTAGGAAAGATTATAAAGGAGATTTTATGTGAGGAAAGGAAAATGATATTGAACTTTTATAGTGTAGTTTGGGAAAGTTTAATCCGTGGGCGACAGATTATGGGGTATGACAGAATTAAGAGGATAACACTCATTTTATTCACTGTGGCTTCAGTTAGCTGTGATCAACTGTAGTCTGAAATTGTTAAATGCAAAATTTCAGTTGCTGGGGATATGGCTCAGGTGGTAGAGTGTTTGCAATCCCTAACACCGTGGTAATGTGTGCCTGTAATCCCAGCACTTAAGAGATAGAGCTGGAAGGATCAGAAATTTAATGACACCATTGGCTATATATCAAGTTTGAGGCTAACCTGGAATACATGAGATCCTGTATTAAAATCAACCAACCCGTCCATAAATAACTCAAAAAAAAAAAAAAGGAATATGTGCCATTCTGAGTCCTGTGATGAAAATTTGTGTCATTCTGCCCCATTCACCAGAGACAAGAACTATTCCTTGGTCTGGTGTAGCCAAACTGCATGCCACCTGCCTATTGGTCATTTCATAGTCCCGCCCCCATTACATCACCACTCTCCTGACCCGCTGTTCTTGTGCTCAGTTACTCTTATTTTATTTAATAATGGCAGCAAAGTGCACAGCAGTGACGCTAACAGCTCAGCTGTGCCAAGGAGAAGCCGTAAAGTGAAAAGTTGAAAGTCCTCAACTTAAGTAGAAAGAAAGAGAGAAAGGAAGAAAAGAGAAAAAAAAGAAAAGAAAAGAAAGGAAAGGAAAAGAAAGGAAGAAAGAAGCCATGTTACTGAGTTTGCTGGGATCTCTGGTAAGAATGATTTTTTGGTGAAAGTATAAGGAGGGGAAAGAAGTCTCTACTGGTTTTGCTGTCTTATCTCAAGCTCTAAAGGCTATAACCACAGTTTGTGTCAAGCGTTTAGTTAAGAGAGAGAGAGGAAAAAAACCCCATCTGATTGTGGATGGAAAAATGTGTCTGAACTGACAGTTATGTGCTGTGCCAGCAAGCACTGAGCTGCTCTGAAGGGCTGGGCAGAGGATGTGTGAGGCAAGTGCTGCCATCAAGCTCTCCTGTAAGCAAGGGATGCTTGCATGTGTTCAAGGAAAGATGAAAGGTATAAAGACTAGTGGGGAGACTATTAGTCAAATCCTTTACTGCGTCTAATTTATAAATTAGACATCATAGGCTTGTGTGTATGAGATAAAACCTGGCACAAACTGGGGTTGTTGGTAGATACTCCCAGTAGGTGATCATAGGGCACTCCAGTCAAAACACCATTCTGCTGGCTGGTGCATGTGCATGTGCATGTGCATGTGCATGTGCATGTGCATGTGTGTGGCGAGTATGCTTACCTGTTGTGGGACTGTGTGGAGGTTAGAGGTTGACTTTGAATGTTTCCTCTATTACTTTTCAGTTTATGTATTTGTCTATCTATCTTATCTATCTTATCTATCTATCTATCTATCTATCTATCTATCTATCTATCATCTATGTATCCATCTATGTCTCTATCTATTTGGGCCAGGGCATCTCACTGAACCTGGAGCCTTCTGTTTCAGCTAAATTGGTTGGCTAGTGAGTATCTGGGATATGCTTGTCTCTGGTGTGTACCATCACATCTGGATATCAAAACTCTGGCCCTTGTGGCGCATAGCCCAATAAATACCTTGACATTCTGAGAAAGCTCCCAGTTAAGCTGTGGATGAATTAAATTTTTGCTTTTGTATCCCAGTGCTTAACATACCAATCAATATTATGGAACGAGTCAGTGGCTCTCAGCCTTTCTCCAGCCTGGAAATCCTGGAGGGTTCTTGCAGCACTGGTTGTGGAGCTGCCCCCAGGAACTCTGACTTGGCTGGTGTGGCAGGGTGGTGGTAGTAGTGGTGAGGAGGGTGATGGATGCAGTGGTGTGCAGAGGAGGGTGGTGGCTGTGGTGGTGGTGATGGTAATCTAAGGATGTGTTTCTAACCCATTGCCAGGGTTACCCACAAGGTTGACTGAGGACCTACACTTGTGGTCAGCGAGTGGGTTAGGCTCTATGCTTTCCTCCCTAAGTGAACATTTGCATATGTCAAAGGGGTAAAGACTGTCCACAGCTTTGAGGTGGCCTTACTTTGTCATCATTTCTAGTTTTTTTTTCATATATCTTTTAGGAATTGAAACAGAAAATTGTATTTCTCCAGTAATATCTGTCCTGTAATGTTTTATTGTTTATTTCATTTACTGTGTGAATTCTCTAGAGACAAAACAATTGGGATATTTGAGAGGTCCCTGTTGGTAAAGGCATGTTTCACAACTCTGTACCAGTATGGAGTCCCAATCTGATGGGAATTGTCTCCTTCTAACCTAGAGGTTACAGTTTGGTTTGCATTTTTCTGCTTGGCTGCCTAATTTCTTTGTCATACTCCCCAGTGGATACAGATATTAAAATCAGGCAGACAAGATGGCTCATGGGATAAAAAGCTCTTGCTGTGAGAACCTGATGAACTGTGTGGGCTCCCTGGAGCCCCCATAAAAGTGAAAAATACTGACTCTATGAAGCTGTCTTCTGGCCTCTGCATGAGTGCTATAGTATGTGCACACACACACACACACACATACACATGTACATACACATGCACATGCACACAAGCCCAGACTAATTTTTTACTAAAGGAATGTCTTCATATGCTGTTGCTGAGAACATACCATGATTAAGATGGGTAAAACTACTCAGCAATTTTTCCTGTCTGTCTAGGACTTAGAAGAGATGCATTCTACTGTACAAATAAACAAAACACTCATCTAGTATGTACTTCTGGAGTAAACTTGTATGTGTGTGCACATGTGTAGTATTGGGAACTGAACCCAGGACATGATGTATACTAGACAAGTGTCCTACCAGCTCTACCAGTGAGCTATCCTAAGACATATTTTTACTATTTTAAAATTTAATAATAGTTATTATTATTAGTAGTATTAATTATTATTTTTGTGTGTGTATGTATGTTGCTCAGGCTGACCTTGAAATTTTGATCTTTTTGCCTAGGTCTTTAGGTAGCACGGTTACCAGACCTGTGCCATCAGCCCAGCCAGAAAATGATTTGTGAGAGTAGCTGACTGCTCTGCATTTCCTTCTAGAGTATCACACACAGGAACTGACGGCTCCCACATTAAGTCCCATGCGATCCATCACACACAGGGATGTCCATATAGAATTGAGCCAACGCACAGACTCAGAGGGCACTGGTCACCTGTCTATACATCTTTTCAATCTAAAAAAAAAATCTTTCTTTGCATTTCAGGATATAGTACCTTTCCTCAAAAAATATTACTTTATATTTTTGAGTTTGGATATAGTAATAGTGTCAGGTGTCAAAATCATAAAAGGTGTTGGTTTGATTTATTGTACTCTCACAAAAGTGTACAGAGGATCACTAAAAATATTTTCCTAGGGCTAGGGAACTTCCATTTTGTGGACACTGCTGAATTTGACTATGTGTCTGGGCTGGAAGGAGGGGTCCTTTAAGCAAGAACTCTTGGTAATGAACTCTTGCAATGACTGCTCTTGCACAACTACTCAACAGCTGTTCTATCGAGTGCTTGCTGTGTGTGCATTACCACGTGGCACTGTTTTCTACTTTCAAAGGTTTCTCTGTGCAGTTTATATACTTCAAAAGATATAAATTGCTGAAACGAATTAGCATAGATCTATAGGACTTGCATTGTGTATATGAAGTATATAGATCATAAATACACATGGACTCTGAGGGAAGCATGCCGTTCTGTGGCACACAGCCTGGTCAGTCCAGACCCAGGCATTTTCATTATCTGGGAAGTTCCCGAAGGTCACCTTCAAATCGATTCCCCTTCTGCGCTCACGGCGTCCTTGTCTGCCTTTCCTTCCTGTGCACCCTCGCTTGTGACAGGCTTCTCTTGCTCGGCAAAGCATCTGAGGATTGGTCCCACCTGTGCCAGCATTACTTCTTGCTATTGTTGGTCAGCTTCCCGTGAGCGAGCAGTAGGCAAATTTGCCTTTCCCATGGAGGCTTCCCAACTGACTGCTCAAAAAGGATCTAGGAATTATCCTCTCTTACCCTCTTGTTTTACTTTAAGCCTTAATAGTTGAGGGTATTTGATGGCTCATGCTTATTATTCCTTCAATGGAGAGGCCAAGGCAAGAGGATTGCCTTCCTGGACCACACAGTGAGCTTCCAGAGGACCTGGTTTTTCTCTGGGTTGGGTTTTCAGTAGCCATATCAGGTGACTCACAGCTTTCTGTAACTCCAGCTCCAGGGGATCCAACACCCTTTTCTGGCCTTTGAAGGTACACTTGAACACTGGTGACACACACATATACAATAAATAAAACAATAAAGATAAATCTTAAAATTAATTCTCAAGTTATTTTTTCTAGAAGTGCAAGCTTTGCCTTCATCAAGGAGTGCATGAGCTGGACATGTAGATGTCTGATAGGTATTTACTGGGCTTGATTGCATCATATAAACAGAATGGCTGTAATTCCAGCACTCTGCAGTGGAGGTGGGACGATCAGGAATTCAGGGTTATCTTTTGCTACATAACAGTTTCTAGGTCAACCTGGGCTACAAAAGCCCCTGTTTCAAAAACTAAAAGTAAAACCAAACCAAACAGCAGCATTAATATTAACATCAAAAAGAAGGACCCGGCTTTTAGCTGTAAGCCGAGTAGATCTGCATTTAAACACAGGTTAGAAGAAGTGATGTTTCCAGCTGGCCCTTCCTCAGACAGGAATAACTACCACTTTGTCCAGGTATTTTACAGACGTCAAGGGTTAAGGAAGGAGCTCGCATGAGAAGGAGCCATTTTACTCCTGATAATGAATGTTGCTGATTGTAAATGAACAGCAGTGTGTGTGAGGCCAAAAGAACAGGTGTGCTGGAGGCCAGGCCTGAGTAATTAGAGGGCAGCCAGAGCCCAGGGCTTGGGCAAGCCGTTTACCCTCCTACTCTGGCTGAGGCGTGAGGGTCAGAAAAGAAAAGGGAAGCCAAAGCCAAGAAACACACTCCTGTACATCTCATCGAGCTCAGCTTACCCAAGGAAGAACCCTGGATGTCCTCACCTTTCCAGTCCTCTGATGGGCTACAAGCTCCACCTCTTTTCTGCTTGTTGCTTTCCAGCAGGCATGTGAGTACAGTTAAGAATTAACACCAGGGCTCCTGCACAGCAGGTTGAAAACACAGCCGAAGCAAAGGAAACCAGATCTTTCCCTCCCATATGGTGATAAGGTGCTCAAATGCCAACATGATAAAAAGAGATAAATAATAGCTACAAGCTGTGCGTTGTACCCAAAAATATCAGGCTGGTGCCACACGCTATCTGGTGGAGAAGCATCTACTTTCCATTTATTCTATTTGTTCTTTGTGAGGTTTACTCTTTTCAAGTGCCAAGCTGCTATGAAAGGGTCCTTCACTCAGGTGACAAGTCTGCCTATCTCGAGCTTGCAGTCGCTGCTGCTCAGGCTAGGCTCAGATCAACACCCGTCTCATATTTCAGGAGTCTTTGTTCAGTGTGTCTTCTGGCCTGTCTCCTGGGCTGTCATCCAATAGTCCTGGAGGGTGGGACTCAGAGCTTCTCTGGATACAAGTTGACAGGCGGTTGGCCCTCACTGTAGCTAGCTAGTCCCCACCCACAACTCTGTGGGCCTCCTCTCTTCCAAAGGGGGGAAAGAAGAGGAGGGACTAATGACAGCCACACCTTTTTCCCCTCAGTAGAGAAATTTGACCTCCTATGTACCAGTGGTTGTTAGAGTATAATATGCATTATATATTATTGGTGGGATATAATTTAACAAAACAAACAAACAACCAAAACAACCAAAACAACAATGCCTTCATTCCACTCTTATAAGTAGTACTAGAGCTATTAGTAAAAATTTGGTCAGCTTTTTTTTAACATATCATAATGAACCAGACACACGGGCTTATGATTTGTAATGTGGCACTTAGGAGACTAGGCAAGATTGCTGAAACTTTACTACATGGTGACTTCAGAAGACAGCTTGGGCTACAACATGATATTCTACTCTAAATGCATGCATGCATACACACACACACACACACACACCCCACAACTGAAACTATCGTAAGTATTATTTCATGGACTCAAAATCATATTAATGTTGAAACTATTAGTCATCACAATTTTCACAGTTAGAAAATAGAAATAATGTATATTAAAAGTGAGTTATTTGGGGGACTGAAGAGATGGCTCAGTGGTTAAGAGCACTTACTGCTCTCACAGAAAATTCACATTGGGCAGCCACAACCACTTGTGACTCCAGTTCCAGGGGATTTTACACCTTCTTCAGTCTTCCACAGGCATCTACACAATACATAGATTGAGGTACATACACCTAAAATAAACTAAACAAATGTAAGGAAATAGGTAGGTTTAAATTCAGTGACTCCTAGAGGAATCAAGGGCTGTGGGTATGCTATAGATACTGCTAAGTTGGGGGGTGCGGTGGGGGGAGTCATCATATATCAAAGGTGAGGCTGCTGGCCATTGTCCAGTAGAAGAGATTTGTTAATTGAATAGAATAAAATGGCAAATGATTGAAAAAATAGGTAAAAAAAACCCACTAAGCTATAATGGACACTTAATTAAAAAAAAAAAAAAAAAAAGGCCAAAACAGCATGCTCAGTTTGAAGTTCCTTTTTAAGGTGACCTGCCCCTCTGAACTCTAAGTAGCCATCGTCTGCCTGTCCTATGAAAAGCCCTCACTGCTAAAGAAAAGCTCTGCTCACAGGTGTCTTATAACTAACAAAAGAAGAAACACTAAGATGGGGGGGGGATAATCTCCATTACATTCTATGAAATGTAATGAAACAATTTAGGAAATAAATATCAGTGGATGGTAAAAGTAAAAGGAAAAATTTTAATGAGGAATTGGAATCTGTGTAGTCAAAAGGCCATCCACCCGCTGACTGCTGGGGGTCAGGCAACACCACAAAGATGTCATCATTGATTGGTAAAAAGCAGGGTGAAACGATGGCACTTCTGATGTGACGTGCCCAAGAAAGCATCCATGTCCCAAGGATTAGCCCTATTTTTTTTTAATTTAAAATAGATTTTTTTAACACAATACATCGTGGCTATGGTTTCCCCTCCTCCCAGAATCTCCTTGACTCTCCATCCACCCAAATCCTTTCTTTTCCTCTCTCAGTGGAGTACAAAGAAGCATCTTAAAATAATATAAAGTAAAATAAGATAAAAACGAAAGCAAACAAACTGGAATAGAACAAAGCAAACAAACTACCAGGAGAAACAAAACAAAACAAAACAAAGAAAAAGCTCAAGAAATCTCACCAAATGACAGTAAAATCCATTGCCCAAATTCCTTAGCTGAATTAAACAAGCTTTATTATTTTTGTCAGACAGAGTTATCTCCTTAAGTCAGAATTTGAGAAAATATCATTGAACACAGGAGAAGGTGGGATTTATATTATATAGCCCATAAAACTGTAAGACTAGGGTTTTTCAAGGGTTGAGGAATTTCCAGAGGAATTTTGGTTGCATAGGAACCTGGCTGCACATTATGCCATATTAGGCTGGAGGTTAAGGTATAGAGTGAAATCATGTCAATTTTCAGAAAATGTCTCAAGACCTGGTCATATCCAAGTTTTACGGAAAACAGGAATGAACTTACTTTGACCTTGTAACAAGATGGTTTTTAATCTTAAAATGTGATTTGGTTGGCCCATTAGTACAAATGTAGATGGACACATACCCATTCACTGACACAAATACAAAAAACAACAAACAAAGAAAACCCAACCCAACAGTGGAAAGCATAATATATACAAAAAAGGAGGAAAAAAGATAAGAAATAGAAAAAAATAATCACACCCAGAAAAAGCATTATAAGACAAAGAACCTCCAAAAGTCTCACTGTGTTTGTTTTGTGTTGGCCATCTTCTGCTGGCATGGGGTCTGCCTTTAAGAATGGTTTGTATATCTAGTGAGATTCCATTATAGAAAACTAATCTTCTCTTTGTGAGCAGCTATCAGTTGGAAATAGCTTCAGGGTTGGGAATGGGGTCTTGTATCCACTTTTTCTCTCAGCACTAGGACCCCATCTAGCTCACGCAGGCACTGCTCATGCTGTCATGGTCTCTGTGAGTTCATACATGTTTAGAAGGCTTTGTTTCCTGGATGTCCTCCATCCCTCTGGCACTTAAAATCTTTCTGTTTCCTCTCCTGTTTCCTTAGAGTTCCCTGAATTCTGAGGGGAGGGATTCTATGGAGATACTCCATTTAAGATGGAGTACTTCAAGATCTCTCACTCTCTGCACTTTGTCTAGTTTCATATATATGTGTTTGTGGGAACACCTCTGCTACAGGAGCCTCTCTGATGATGCCTGAGTATGGCACTTATCAGGACACAACATCTGCCCCAACACTGGAAGTAAATGGGACCAGTACAACCCAAGCACCCAGGAACTCTGCCTGACCAGCGGCACTAGTTCCTTTGGGTCTGGGCTGGCACTCTGAGCAGACCTTGGGCACGAACTCCACAGTCAGTCCCACAATACCCAGAGGAAGCCATACTCTCACGTGCTCCAACACTTCCAGGATCATAGGATCAGAGGTAAGGAGGGCCCAACATCCGCCCCAACACCAGGGAGTAACTGGGACCAGCAGGACCCAGGCACTCAGTAACTCTGCCTGATGAATTCCTTCCAGTCTGGGCCGGTGCCCTGAGTAGACCTTGGATGGGAAATCTGCAGCCAGTCCCAGAACACCATGAAGAAGCTCCACTCCCAGTTGCTCTAACATGCCCAGGATCACAGAATCACAGGATCTTAGGAGCTTGGTCACACCAGGATCTCAAGGTCCCAGAGGCATCTTGACTCCCAGGAGCTCTGACACACCCAGGATCTTAGGATCACTGGATCCCAGAATCACAGGATCACAAAGACAGCTGAACTCTGAGTAGTTCTGACACAACCAGGAGCACAGGAAGGATGGGCCCCAGTCAGAAATAGTGAGGACAGGTAGCACTAGAGATAATCAGATGGTAGAAGGCAAGCATAAGAACTTAAGCAACCAAGGTTACTTAGCATCATCAGAACCCAATTCTCCCACCATAGCAAGTTCTGGATACACCATCACACCAGAAAAGCAAGATTTGGATCTAAAATAACTTCTCATGATGATGTTACAGGAGTTTAAGAAGGACACAAATAACTCTTAAAGAAATACAGGAGAACACAGGTAAACATCTAGAAGCCCTTAAAGAGGGAACATAGAAATCCCTTAAAGAATTACAGGAAAACACTATCAAACAGGCAAAGGAATTGAACAAAACCATCCAAGATCTAAAAATGAAAATAGAAATAATAAAGAGATCACAAAGGGAGACAACCCTGGAGATAGAAAACCTAGGAAAGAGATCAAGAGTCATAGATGCAAGCATCACAAGAGATAGAAGAGAGAATCTTAGGTGCAGAAGATACTACAGAAAACATTGACACAACAGTCAAAGAAAATTCAAAAAGCAAAAGCTCCTAACCCAAAACATCCAGGAAATCCAGGGCACAATGAGAAGACCAAACCTAAGGATAATAGGTATAGAAGAGAGTGAAGATTCCCAACTTATAGGGCCAGTAAATATCTTCAACAAAATTATAGAAGAAAACTTCCCATACCTAAAGAAAGAGATGCCCATGAACATACAAGAAGCCTACAGAACTCCAAATAGACTGGACCAGAAAAGAAATTCCTTCTGTCACATAATAATCAAAATACCAAATGCACTAAACAAAGAAAGAATATTAAAAGCAGTAAGGGAAAAAGGACTAATAACATATAAAGGCATATCTATCAAAATTACACCAGACTTTTCACCAGAGACTATGAAAGCTAGAAGATCCTGGGCAGATGTCATACAGACCCTAAGAGAACACAAATGCCAGCCCAGGCTACTATACTAAGCAAAACTCTCAATTACTGGGCTGGAGAGATGGCTCAGAGGTTAAAAGCACTGACTGCTTTTCCAGAGGTCCTGAGTTCAATTCTCAGCTACCACATGGTGGCTCACAACCATCTGTAATGGGATCTGGCGCCTTCTTCTGGTGTGTCTGAAGACAGCTACAGTGTATTCATACAAAAAAGTAAAATAAATAAATCATTAAAAAAAAACCCTCTCAATTACCATAGATGGAGATATTCCATGAGAAAACAAAATTTACAAAATATCTTTCCATAAATACAGCCCTACAAAGGATAATAGATGGAAAGCACCAACACAAGGAGGGAAACTACACCCTAGAAAAAGGCAAGAAAGTAATCTTTCAGCAAAGCCAAAAGAAGATAGCCACACAGACATAATTCCACCTCTAACAACAAAAAGACCAGGAAGTAACAATCATTTTTCCTTAATATCTCTTAACAGCAATAGACTTAATTCCCCAATAAAAAGACATAGGCTGACAGACTGGTTACATAAACAGGACCCAGCACTTTGCGGCATACAGGAAACACACTTCAGTGTCAAAGACATACACTACCTCAGAGTAAAGGGCTGGAAAACAATTTTCCAAGCAAATGGTCCCAAGAAACAAGCTGGAGTAGTCATTCTAATATAGGATTAAAGTTGGCTTTCAACCAAAAGTCATCAAAAAAGATAAGGAACTATTCATCAAAGGAAAAATCTACCAAGAAGGACTCTCAATTATGAACATCTATGCTCCGAATGCAAGGGCACCCACATTCATAAAAGAAACTTTACTAAAGCTCAAAGCACACATTGCACCTCACATAATAATAGTGGTGGACTTCAACACTCTCATCAATGGACAGATCATGGAAACAGAAACTAAACAGAGACACAGTGAAACTAACAGAAGTTATGGACCAAATGGATTTAACAAATATCTATAGAACATTTCATCCTAAATCAAAAGAATATACCTTCTTCTCAGCACCTCATGGTACCTTCTCCAAAATTGACCATATAATCAGTCACAAAACAGGAATCAACAGATACAAGAAGATTGAAATAATACCATGCATCCTATCAGATCACCACAGACTAAGGCTGGTCTTAAATACCAACAAAAACAATGAAATGCACACATATACATGGAAGCTGAACAACACTCTACTCAATGATAACTTGGTCAAGGAAGAAATAAAGAAGGAAATTAAAGACTTTTTAGAGTTTAATGAAAATGAAGGTACAACACACTGAAACTTATGGGACACATTGAAAGCAGTCCTAAGAGGAAAACTCATAGCTCTGAGTGCCTCCAAAAGGAATATGGAGAGAGCATACACTAGCAGCTTGACATCACACCTAAAAGCTCTAGAACAAATGGGAGCAAATTAATGCAAGAGGAGTAGACAGCAGGAAATAATCAAACTCGGGGCTGAAATCAACCAAGTGGAAACAAAAAGAACTATACAAAGAATCAACCAAACCAGGAGCTGGTTCTTTGAGAAAATCAACAAGATAGATAAACCAGACTAACCAGAGGTTACAGAGACAGTATCCAAATTAATAATAGATTAATAAAATCAGAAACGATAAGGGAGACATAACAATGAAATATATCTTAAACTAATTATTCTGTTTGTTGAATATTCACAGTTGAAAATGTGGAAATCATGTTCTACAAACATGGAAATATTATTAATAATTTTTCTCACTGTGCTTAAAATTAGCATTTTCTTAATGTTTAACTTCAAAGAGTTTTTGCTATTTTGAAATTTTAAAAATATACTTACTGATAAAATAATTTCTGCCCTAGAAACAAGATAATCTATAGAATATTTCATTCTAAATCAAGAGAATATACCTTCTTCTCCAAGTAAACTTGGAGTTAGACAATGTACACAGATATATAATGCATTTTTAATATTCTCTCACTATGTCAGGTGATATCATGTAAGGGCTTTTGAATATTTTTTAATGATTCATTTTGAATATTTTATGCACTTTTATTATCCTTAATTCCCAAAGAATATTTTGATTGTTTTGAAACAATTTAGTGTTCAACATTAGATATAGGATTCTCAGTTATAGATAGTATTAAATGTTCATTAATGATATTTTTAGGATATGAAAAGATATGAATATAAAAGTTGAACAGTTTTTTATGTATTATTTGATTCTCAAAATACTCAATGTTATTAATATGTTTGATTATAAAATGCATTTAAATAATAAAAAATTTAAGAAAAAAGATTGAAAATAAGATGAAAAAAAAAGAGTACGGTACTTACGTATAAGTAGAATAGTATGTCGTTAGGAGTCAATTTATTGCTATGTTCCTTTAGCAAAAGAACAGTATTTGGTATCCTCTGAAGTCTCTGACCTATCTACTCTTAGGTTCTTGGCCACCTGATCAGTTTAGGGGGTGGGTTCCATTTCACACAGTGGGTCTTAAATCCAATCAGATAGTGGTTGGTTACTCCCACTAATTGATTTATATCACGAATGCACCAGTGTATCCTGCAGGCAGGTAACAGTTATAGATGGAAGGGTTTGTAGCTGAGATGGTGTTTACCTTTCTCCTCTGGTATAATGCAACGTTCCTTCTACTACCATAAACACTAGTCGACAGGGGTAAAGGCTTTAAGTAATTAGCCCTATTTTTAATCAAGCCTTTAGATCTATTTCTAGTTAACTTGGTCTGTTGAAAATACCATTGCATAACAAAAATGGGGCTGGAGATATGACTCAGCAGTGCAGGTCACAGCACCAATGTCTACGTGAGGCTCACAGATTCCTATAACTCCAGCTCCAGGGCAATCTGATACCTCTGACCTCCAAAGACACCTGTTCTCTTCACATACCCACACAAAAACATGTACATATAAACACAATAGCAAATAAATATTTAGGAGGAAAAAAAGGGATATGTGGGACATGATTATGCTGGATAAAAGGAGATTTGGGGGGGTCACACCCACTTCAAGTAAATCTCCTGACTTGAATGTGGCTAGTCTGTTGACTGACATGTTGCTTCTTACCTCTGGTGAAGAGAGCTGCTCTGGGATTCTAGCATCCCTCTCTAGATTACCTGCTCTTTGTCTGCTCTTCTTGCCTTCACTATAATCCTAAAGGGGCAAGCTTGCGAAACTAAGCAAATATTGGAGCATAGAAAAAGGCAGGATCTCAAAACAACTTATCTGAAGTAGTCATGGATCCTGAGGGGTTGTAAGAACCAAGTACAGTAATAAAAACCAGATAATTTTGTGCCCACATAATAGTGGTTAAAGTTCCATGTGCTGAGATAAGAACAATCAAATCTCATGACCCAATGATGGAAACAAGCTGCTGATCTGGGCAGGACTGTGCTGCAGGGGCTACAAAGAAATTTCCCCTAACTGTGTGCAGAATATTTATAGCTGATTAGAGCTCTCTCTATCAAATATAGGTGCTTCTAATGGGAACAGCGGTCCAAAATACAAACTTCATTTAATCAAGCTTTTCTACTTAAAATTCAGAACATGCTTATATATGTGTGTACACCTTCCTCCAGGTTTATTTAACATATAGTCGTAGTGTCAAAGCCAGTCTTTTGTCTTTTTTCTTTTTTTTTTCAAATTATATATGGATAGGGTTTTATCGATGAGTATTAAGTATTAAGGTTATAACAACAGTTGAAAGATTTGACTGTATCTACCTAGATAGAATTAGTGTCTTTTCTTTCATTTTTCCTTCCAACCTTCTAGACCCCTTAAGAATATTGTGAATCATCAGAATTCTCTTCAAAGGAAGATGCAGCAATGACAAAGATGATCCATACTTTCAGAGGGTTCCTGATAGCTCTCTGAGGGTGACAGGCTATGTATTCCAAGAGTAGTCATATTCATAGATCTTCTGCAGTGTGACTTCCTGCTCTTCTCTCAAGAGCAGGACTCTTTTCTTGCATCCAGGTACTCCAAGTGTTTTGCTGACCCCAGGGAATATTGCAGAAGTGATACCCTGGTGGATGGGGAAGTGGGTGGTGAGATGGGTCAGATGGCAAATTTACTTGCTGCCAAGCTTGACAGTTTGAGTTTAAACCTGTAAGAGAAGGACAGAAACCCCATCTTTCTTTCTTTCTTTCTCTCTCTCTCTCTCTCCACACACACACACACACACATACACACTTATTAATGTAGTAGGACAATTTTTAAAAGAAGTGATATTCTGTGATCCCTAAGCTTAGATTGTAAAAGGATTTAATAAATATAATAAATACTATTGGCCCAAGACCCCCTATGGACACAGCTGCCATATTTTAAAGGTTGCACACTAAAGGGAGAGAACATACATGGTCACCTGGTTGACACCCTCATGGCTCATAGTCATCAACGAGTTATGTGGGGACATTACTCACAGTTGGCACAGTGGAGAGAACACAGAGGACTTTGACTCCAGTCTGTAGTGGTGAATTAGTTAATCTGCTTTAGGGTTCCTTTAGTGTGCACATGTCTCCTTTGCACCCACCCAAGAGCTCTGGGAATGAAACACACACACACACACACACACACACACACCAGCTAATTTTGGTATGCCTTGACTAGCTCAATGGTTGGCCACTTCTAACCTCCTCTCAGTTAGCACATACTCCCCTCTGGTGTTCCTGAGTTAATGTCTTTTAAAAATCTATATTTAATCTCTGTTATCTGAGACCCAATTTGGGGAGTGGCCCCCAGGGCTACTTTCCCAGATTCTTACATATTGGCAGGCCTTTAAGCCTACTCTCTTTTCTCCCCTGTCATGGCAATTCTCCTCTCTCCTTTCCCCTCAGTCCCTTGCCAGCATAATCCAAAAGTCCTGCTTCTGTCTCCCTGCCCAGCCATTGGCTGGACCACAGTTCTTAATTACCAATCAAAGCCAGCTGAGGCAGGGACTCACAGCATCTGGAAGCCCAGCTTTTGGGAGCTGACTTAAGACAAAACATTAGAACTATTTCCCAACACTAATCAACATTTGTCTACAGCTGCCCAAAGAGTCCAGTCAAGAATTTTGTATCTCAGTGGAGCTAACACAGGACCATGAGAGCTAATACCCTCTTGTTGCTTTTCTACACTGTGTTTTTGTGTGATTTACTACAGAGAAACAAAACTGTAACACCCTTCTACCCTTCCTCAGAACCACTGCCCTTCATGGTTTACTGAAAAAGAAAATGAAAAAAAAAAAGTCAATTAATTTCAGCTAAAAAGTCTTAAGACCTATTCTAGCATACACCTGTAGCATATAAAATGACTACCCAAGTTCTAGAACGTTTAGAGAAGTTCTGATGTGAAGGCGTCTAGATTTTAAATGATTTTTAAATCAATAAATATTCAGTGTGTTGTGCTTGCCCCTGTGAGAGATGCTTTTATAACATCTGAGGGGCATTCTATGTGCTTTTGGGTCATTCTCATCTAAAATGCTGGAAACTGTGGCAGTATCGCACTATCCGTCACTCCCCCTCCCCTCTCTTCTCCCCTCCGCATCCATTTATATCTAAGCCAGATTGTTACTGTTGTCTTATCATTCATGTATCAATACTGTCAGTTTCCTTATTCTTCACCAGCCAATCAACAGTAACTATTTTGATTTTAATTCCAGACAAAACTGAGAAGAAGAAAAAACTGTTGAAAATACTCTCTCATATACTTTGATCCAGAATATTATACTTTTTGGTATGTTGTCTTAGAGATCAGTAGCTAATTTAGGCAGAGATTTAGTTATAAGGATATTCACTGTAATGTTACATTTAGTAGAAGGAAACTGGAAATAAACTAAATGTATATCAATGTGAGATTTAAATGATGGTGTACACATGGTTTGACATACAAAATCTGGTTATAGTGTTACGGCAAAATGTTCAGAATATATTGTTACATTTAAGAAATCAAATTGCAGGTGTTGTCCAGATAGCTCAGTCAGTAAACACAGGTTGTGAAAGGACCTGAGTTTGGATTTTCAGCACCTGTATAAAGTATGGGTTTAGCAGTGTGTATTTGTAACCCAGCACGGGGGCGGGGGGGGGGGGGGGGGGGGGGGGGGGTAAAGGAGTCAGAGACAGGTGGATTCTGGGACTACACTGGCCAGCTGGTCTAGTTAAAGAGTTCCAGGCTCACTGAGAGAACCTGTTTGACAAAATAAGGTTGAGACTATTAGAGAAAGACACATAAAAAAGATGATTTATAGCCTCCATATGCACATACACCTGCACACACACACACACACACACACACACACACACACACCACACATACACACATACACACATACACACACACATCATGCTGTCAATAGCAGTACTTCTAGAAAAGGGGTGGCTTTCAATTTCTGTCTTTAAAAACCTTAATTTTGTACTGAGTAATAATAGTAGTTATTTGACTCTTACTTAAGGTAAAAATATTCAGGAAGGCAGACGCCCACCCCCACCTGCAAGATGGTCATTCTGAGGTGATGTGTTAATTAACCTGATAATTGCAATTACTTTCAGTGTGTGCATACATCAAATTATCACCCCATGCACTTTGAATAAGTATAATGTTATTGCCAATTAAACATATTTTAATAACAATAGGAAATAAAATGCAATAAAATAAACTGTAGCCTGGAAGTCTTTGCTGAGTTTACTTGTCTTAAAGAGATGATGTTCAGTTTTTCAGTGAACCCACATTTCATCTAGAAGCCTCTCTCAAGGAACTCTGCCTTCCTCACTCTACCTAAATAGCCTCTTCCTGGTACCAGAACTTCTAGCATTTATAGCTTAGGACTTCATTACTATAGAAATTATGTTTTCAAAGTTGTCTACATCCTCAGCATATCCAGCCTTCCCACTTATTGTACTATCTTCGAAAAAATGTCAAGTGCTTTGCTCGCCCACGGGCTAATTTAGAGTTTATAGATTGTGGTTACTCAACTTTGACTAAATACTTGCACTTTACAATCTCCAAACTAAGAACTGTTTTAACATTCTTAAAAATTAAAATATCAAACTAAGATTCATAACATCCTGTAACTCGCGATAGTTACCTGAAACTTGCATTGCCATGGAGACACATAGTTTTGTTAAATGGTGGATCAGGCGGCTCCTTTGTTTACATCTTGTCAATGGTTGCTTTCAGGCTAGTATGTTAGCTTTATAACAAAATTAATATAGTCACAGAGACTAAAGTTATAACTGTTTACCAGTTCACAATAGGAAAAGAATTAGCAGCTCTTAACTTCCACATTAAGTATAAGGAAGAAAGTATAAAAGGAAGGTTTTTGAAATCCCTACTGTGGAGCCCATGTGACGCAGGATGGGGCCAACTGTAACAGTGTTCTCAAGTTCTCATTTGGAGTCACAGCAAGGCAGGCACAATGCCCAACTCTGCCCTGGTGACTTCTAGCTTGGTTGTCGGTCATAAGCTTCGGTCAAACGGATATTACAAGAGATGTAAGGGGAATGAAGTCTTAAGTACCCTTGTGGAGTCTGGCCTGATTCCTGAGCTCCTGTGATCTTCCAGGAGGTGGCAGCCATCCATTCTGGTAACCACTGGACTAGAAGGACAGGCATTACAGTGGACTGAGCTGGAAGCAGTTAACAGGAGCAGGGGAAGGTCTAAAAGGGAAACTGAATGCTCTTGAGGGCTGTCAATCAGATTGAGGTCCTTTGTTATGCAAAACCTGACTGAAAGGCCTATCACCTATAAGGTATGTGATATTTGTGAGGTTCTGCTATGCCTAAACTATAGAAACTGGAAATCTTATTAGGCCTAAAAGAAGTTTTATGAATTACCCCAGGTAACCTGTAAATCTGATATATTGATACCATTTTATGAACACACCCTTGAGTTTGAGAACACCTTGTCTTTTTCACAGAGATATTCTAGTATCTTGAAATCATATCCACAGTAAAACTATTATTCAATAGTATGAAAAGGACTTGCTTGCTTTCATATGTCTCCTCCATATCTCCATTCTTCTTGCCTGATGCATGATATGGCATTTCATTGTCTGTATGTGATTACTGTCTTGAAGTATAAATATGTTTCTATGTATAAGATGGAAATCTTTTATTGGTAAAAAACTTGGTTATAATATTTTAAGCGTATAGCATATTGGTGCTTTTTGTATGAACATTTTCAATTTGATTGGTATCCATGAAGGTGTTTAATACTTTTCAATGAACAAAATATCTTCATTGTTATTTTTTTATTGCAATGCTCGGAATCAAATCTACAGATTTGCACGTGATGAACAGCTGTTCTCCAGCTGAGTGTCTGAGCCTTTAGATTTGAAAACAGTTTTGTTTGGTGATCTATACTGGTCTTCAACTTGAGGCTCTGCAGCTCCAGAATCTTGCACACTGTAATCACTGGCATGGCTACCAGTCCTGATGAAAGACAAGGTTCTTAACATTTTGATGTTCTTTTTCTTAGGACTAAATTTCTTTTCAGTTGTGTGAGGGAGGACAGGAGTGCTGTGCCCATGGGGGCAAAAGTGCTCCAAGAGAACTATGTGTTCCTAACTCCTGAGCCCTCTCCCCAGCCCCAGCTTGTTGATCTTACTGACATTTTGGGCTAGCTCATTATTTGCTGTACATGCAAAGTACGACGTCTAGCAACATCTCTGTACACTAAGTGCCCACAGCATCTCCGCAGACTGCACAACTCTCCAGCTCTATAGTCAAAAACATTGAAAATATCTTTAGACATTTGCAAATGTCCTCTGGGAGGCAAAAAGGCTTAATGAGGGAATTCAATGCAGTTGTTTTCATACCTGGTTATCATTGCAGTTAATAATCTGGTAATCTTTGTTTTTATAAATTTTATTTTAAATAATTCTAAATTACTGAAAAATTTCAATGCTGGAACCCAGCATTATTATATTCCACTTATATCCCACGTGGCGATTCTTGCCACATCGCAAATTCTTTATACAGATACAAATGCCTTTTTAATTGAATTATTTAAAGATTTATTTATTTTATTTATATGAGTACACTCATATAGGAGCTGTCCTCAAACACACCAGAAGAGGGTATCAGATCCCATTATGGATGGTTGTGAGCCACCATGTGGTTGCTGGGAATTGAACTCAGGACCTCTGGAAGAGCAGTCAGTGCTCTTGACCTTCGAGCCATCTCTCCAGCCCCTGGATTATTTAAAGCTAAGTTGAATACAGTACTTTCATTATCCCTTACTATTGAGGCTATGCTTCCTAAGAATGATGGCATTCTCTGTATATCCTGTCATGACGAATCAGAAAATGTAACATTACCCAGTATTAGCATCCAGCCAGAGTTCAGATTCAGGTTTTACCGCTTATCATAGAACTGTCCTTTCTGATTAAGTTTTTCACTGTTTTTCTGGTGCTCAATGGAAGGACACACATTGTATTTTGCTGTCCTATTTCTTTAGTTCTTTATAACCTAGATTAACTCCTCCGCTTTTCACTCATCTTTTTATAACCTCAATATTTTCCAGGCGTGCAGGCTAATTATTTTCTAGAATGGTTCTCAGTTCAGATTTGTTGATATTTCCTCCTAAATCAGTCAGGCCAGGAGACTTCCTAAAGATCTTATTCCTGAATATGGCCGGCCACATTCTTTAAGTCCTGAGGGTTTCTTTTTCTACTATAAAGTGACGGTTTGCCCTTTGCAGGCTGGGCGTGGTTTCACATGCTTTTAAACTCAGCACCGAGGAGGCAGAGGCAAAGGACCTCATGGACTTTAAGGCCAGCTTGGTCTACAACATGTGTTCAGGCCAGCAAGGGACACACAATAAGACCTTGTCTCAAAAACAAAAACAGACAGAAAGCCAATTCTGAGGTTATACCATGACTCAGTGTAAAAGCACTGTCCCTTATCAACACTAAGCTGTTGTTAGCTTTACCAACTCTGGACAGTTCCTGCCCATTTGTGATTTTCTTTCTTTCTTTTTTTTTTTTTTTTTAGATATTTTCTTCATTTACATTTCAAATGCTATCCCGAAAGTTCCCTATACCCCCACCCTCGCCCTGCTCCCCTACCCACCCACTCCCACTTCTTGGCCCTGGCGTTCCCCTGTATTGAGACATATAAAGTTTGCAAGACCAAGGGGCCTCTCTTCCCAATGATGGCTGACTAGGCCATCTTCTGCTATATATGCAGCTAGAGACATGAGATCTGGGAGTACTGGTTAGTTCATATTGTTGTTCCACCTATAGGGTTGCAGACCCCTTCAGCTCTTGGGTACTTTCTCTAGCTCCTCCCTGTGTTCCATCCTATAGATGACTATGAGCACCCATTTCTGTATTTGCCAGGCACTGGCATAGGCTCATACGAGACAGCTATATCAGGGTCTCTTCAGCAAACTCTTGCTGGCATATGCAATAGTGTCTGGGTTTGGTGGTTGCTTATGGGATGGATCCCTGGGTGGGGCAGTCTCTGGATGGTCCTTTCTTCCATCTCAGCTTCAAACTTTGTCTCTGTATCTCCTTCCATGGGTGTTTTGTTCCCCATTCTAAGAAGGAACGTAGTATCCACACTTTGGTCTTCCTTCTTTTTGAGTTTTATGTGTTTTACAAATTGTATCTTGGGTATTCTAAGTTTCTGGGCTAATATCCACTTATCATTGAGTGTATACCAAGTGACTTCTTTTATGATTGAGTTACCTCACTAAGGATGATATCCTCCAGATACATCCATTTGCCCAAGAATTTCATAAATTCATTGTTTCTAATAGCTGAGTAGTACTCCATTATGTATATGTACCACATTTTCTGTATCCATTCCTCTGTTGAGGGTCATCTGTGTTCTTTCCACCTTCTGGCTATTATAAATAAGGCTGCTATGAACATAGAGGAGCATGTGTCCTTATTACCAGTTGGAACATCTTCTGGGTATATGCCCAGGAGAAGTATTGCTGGATCTTCCGGTAGTACTATGTCCAATTTTTCTGAGGAACTGCCAGACTGATTTCCAGAGTGGTTGTATAAGCTTGCAATCCTACCAGCAATGGAGGAGTGTTGCTCTTTCTCGACGTCCTGCATCTGCTGTCACCTGAATTTTTGATGTTAGCCATTCTGACTGGAGTGAGGTAGAATCTCAAGGTTGTTTTGATTTGCATTTCCCTGATAATTAAGGATGCTGAACATTTTTTCAGGTGCTTCTCAGCCTTTCGGTATTCCTCACTTGAAAATTCTTTGTTTAGCTCTGTGCCCCATTTTTTAATGGGGTTATTTGATTTTCTGGAGTCCAGCTTCATGAGCTCTTTGTATATATTGGATATTAGTTCCCTATGAGATTTAGGATTGGTAAAAATCCTTTCCCAATCTGTTAGTGGCCTTTTTGTCTTGTTGACAGTGTCTATTGCCTTAATAGATAGAAGTTTTGCAATTTCATGAGGTCCCATTTGTCAATTTTTGATCTTACAGCACAGGCCATTGTTGTTCTGTTTAGGAAATTTCCCCCATTGCCCATATCTTTGAGGGTTTTCCCCACTTTCTCCTCTATAAATTTCAGCGTCTGGTTTTATGTGAAGTTCTTTGATCCACTTAGACTTGAGCTTTGTACAAGGAGATAAGAATGGATCAATTCACATTCTTCTACATGTTGACCGCCAGTTGTGCCAGCACCATTTGTTGAAAATGCTGTCTTTTTTCCACTGGATAGTTTTAGCTCCCTTGTCAAAGATCAGGTGACCATTTGTGATTTTCTAATGATATGTTTCCCTTCTGTACTTCTCCCAGCCTCCTTTGTTGTTTATCACTTAACCTGAGATTATAATGTGCTATTTTCCTGTTCAAATTTCCTTCGCATGGAAAAATATGAAGGCTTCAGTGTACCTCACCTGATCCCACTCACCTGAGAAATATAAAGAACATTCTCATCTTTAATCTTCCCATCCGAGTCCTAGAATCAGTCATTTCACCAGAGTACTGATTTCGTTCAGTGAGAAAGGGTATTTAAAAGCAAGATCAAGCCAGGTGTTAGAGACCTTGCCTTAAGACATGGATCAATCATGGTGGTACTGATCTTTACCCAACCTTCTTACTGGATAGGTTTTGTAGTATGGAAGTTTCTGTGAGGCTGTTAGTGGGAAGTCATCAATAGTTTTACCCAACTATGGACTACAATAATGACTAGTGTGGCAAGATATGCTCATAAGTACCATAGTGGCATATAGATGCTATGTGAGTAACCCACTGCTTTCTGGATGAACTGAAGTGAATAGAATATCTATAGACTAGCACAGCTCTGAGACCTCAACAGAAGGTTTTTTCCTTCTGAAGTGAAGAGGGTGTGTCATTGGAATAGTCAGTCACAGTGGAGAGTCTCCATCACATTCCATCCTGCAGAACTCAGGAACTATTATGGAAGAAGGACAGGGAGTAGAAAAGTTGTAGGGTCAGAGATCAGGGGTCAGGGTCTTCTAACACAAAGGACCCATTATACTCATGAACTCATAATAGTTATTGTTTTCACAAGACCTGCCCAAGATCAAGATAATCACCATCCTAGTGTGGAGGGGGGTGGGGCACAGGAGCCTCTATCTGCGCCTGAGGAGCCTGTGGACAGGTGATGGCTTCTGGGGAACACAATTTCTTTAAGGATCTGACCCCTGGGAGGCCAACCACACTCTAGTGACTGGTTCACACCCATCACTGTGGCTAGCACAAATTGGACTTGGTGGGTCATAAAACAATTAAATAAATAAGGAATCATGAAGTTGGAGTGAGGGAGTAGCTGGAGGAGTTAGTGGGAGCACTGTGAAGGGGAGCACAATCAAAATGCATTGTTTACATGTATAAAATTCTGAGAGAACTAACAAAGTACTATATTTAAACCAAACAACAAATCCAAAACAAAAGCTATGACTAAAAAGAGTTTCTATGAGAAAAAAAGAAAAAGAAAAAAAGAAAGAAACTGAATTCCATCTTCAGAGATTGTAATTTCTAAGTCTGGGGTAGGGCTTAGAAGGTGTGCGTGTGCAGGGTGTGTGTGTGTGTGTGTGTGTGTGTGTGTGTGTGTGTGTGTAACTCTAGGTAGCTTTGTTAAATGATAGTGTATGAGAACCACTTTCTGTATTGTATTTAACCATGTTTTAATATACATTACTTTTTCAAAAGCACATTTTACATCTAATGGACAAATGATTGTCTCAGACTTTAAATTCTGGATACTAAAAAAACTAACAAAATAAAACATAACTCAGTAGACATGAGACACCAAAGAGAGAGAGACTATAGGTAAAGCAGTCAAATGCTATGGAATATATTTAGAGATCAGAGGAACACTTCTGGGAGTTGGTTCTCCCCACTATACCTCACCAGTCCCAAGGATTAAATTCAGGTCATAAGGCTGGCAGCAAGTATCTTTACCTATTGGGCGGGCCATCTTGACAGCCCTTGGCTTCGTTCTTGAACTAAGGCTGACTAAGGCTGACAGCTAAGCATCTGGAGTTGTGACAGAACACAGAGGGAGCATGGCAAACCACATATGGATCCAGACTCTTCTGCTTGGGAGAAGGAACAAATTTGCTCTGGTGAAGCCAGAAGTCCTGCCGAGCAACAGTATCATGGCTTGGTATTCACATTTCGGTATCCAGAGTAAGCTATAGCTAAGCTAGAGTTTTAAAAAGTAAAGATGTCTCATCCTCTCACAGATGGGGCCAAAATGAGAACAATAGGCAGAGCTGCACATTGGTGTGTGGATATATAATTTAATCCCCATCACAACCTTTCACGTCCACAACCCTCCTAAGTACACAATCCTCCATGTACCCAACCTTCCACATAGACAGCCTTCCACATACACAATACTATGCATACAGCACTGGTGTCATTTATTGTGCCAGGTTAAAGGTTCCATTATAAGGGTTGGGAAGGTGGGACATGAGGTTAACTGCTGTGCAAGTGTGAAGACCCGAGTTCGGCTCCCTGGTACTCCTGTAAAAAGTTCAGTACAACAGTTTGTACCCTGCTTTCTCAGTTCTGGTGAAGCAGAGGCAGGTACATCCCTGGGGTTCGCTCTAGCTGACAGTCTAGCTGAGTCAGTGAGCTACAGGTTGGATGAAAGACTCTGTCTCAACTAACACATTAGAGGACTACTGATAAAGATGGTGAATGCTGACCTCTGACTTCCACACTCCAACCTCCCCCAACATATACACCAGATAGATATATACACACACACACACACACACACACAACCATTATAGACATCTGAAATGTCTATCAGAGTAAATCTTTTTTATCTGGTATAATTGATTAAAACTGAAACAATAATAGCTTTTTAGATGGAAACTGTCGAGATAGGACATTTGCAAACATATGGGTGATAACAGAAGGAGATGCTATTGGGACAAATAAAGATGGTGTTGGGATCCTTCACTAGTGTGAGCCGTTTGCTTAAATGTTGGCTGCTGAAATCTGAGGAGGTTCTGCTAAAGAGTCCAACTTTCTACTGCACCCTGGGAGTGTGTTTGCTGATGAACATGAGTAAGATGATTTTACTGGTCTAGCTTACTCACTGGCCTCTAATAGTTCTCTGTGTCAGATCCAGCATCACCATTAACTTCATAAATTGGGTTCTTGTCTGTTTTCTAGCTAACTTGAGATTCAAATATCTATCTATCTATCTATCTATCTATCCAAATATATATATATATATATATATATATATATATATATATATATATATATGTATGTATGTATATAAATCTCACATATATCTCATATATACATAAGTGTATATATGGATATATGTATATATATAAATAAATGTATGCATACATATACATTCATATATACACATATATTCACTATTCATTATATTCACACACTATATATGTGTGTATATATGTATATATAAATGTATTCATATATATACATATATATGAATAAATGTGTGCTGTAAATAATTAAAGAGTTAGTATGATTATTCAAGAGCACTGCCCAAGTGCTTCTCCAAATCTATTTATCTTTCTCAATCTCATTTAGGACTCAGAAGCCTGGTGGACCTTGTCTGGATGCTGAACTTCTTTGCCCTGCCCATCTCCATCAGGAAGTCCAGGACAGCAGCTACAGAGCATGACAGCTACTTCTCAGGTCAGGTCCCTAACATGACAACTATATTAGCAAAAACATTTAACATGCACCCACAGGACCAATAGAAGTAGAGCTAGGTTATTTGTTTAGTAGATTTAGATGAGAATTGTTCCTTGGCAAGATATAGTGGAGCCATAAGGGTGTGTACTAGTAACTTCTGAGCAGAGATAAAATTGGACTTGGCTCTCCCAAAGAAATGAAATATGCCCTGGTAGGAAGTTGGTCACAGACGGTTGCAAGGAGAGACTATATCATTGTACTGGCTAATTTTGTGGCAACTTGACAGAGGCTGGAGTAATCACAGAGAAGGGAGCTTCAGTTGAGGAAATGCCTCCATGAGATCCAACTGTAAGGCATCTTCTCAATTGGTGATCAAGGGGGAAAGGCCCCTTGTGGGTGGGACCACCTTTGGGCTGGCAGTACCAGAGCAGGCTGAGCAAGCCAGAGGAAGCAAGCCAGTAAAGAACATCTCTCCATGGTCTCTGCGGTCTCTGCATCAGCTCCTGCTTCCTGACCTGCTTGAGTTCCAGTCCTGACGTCCTTGGTGATGAACAGCAGTATGAAAGTGTAAGCTGAAGAAATCCTTTCCTCCCAAACTTGCTTCTTGGTCATCATGTTTTATGCAGGAATAGAAACCCTGACTAAGACAATCATCTTCCCAGAAACTGAGCCTAGATTTTGACCTGTGAGCGAGAGGGCATGTAATACATGTTGTAGGCAAGTGATGTATATATGAATGTATTCAAGTTTCCAGAATGGAAGGACTTGCAGGCAAAGTCACCCCTGGAGAGAACCTTTTCAAGAACTTTTCAGCATGGTTAGCCTGTTCTGGCTCAAAAGCTAGTGAGTACTAGTGGATATATCCTATTCATATAGCTGTAGCCTCAAGTTCTCATGAAAGAACTTGAATGAATGTAGTGAAATGCCAGCTTAGCACATAATCAGGACGTTGAAATGAGGAGAGATGTCACAGCTTGTTCATCTTTTCAGAATTCCCCAATGTTACCATTTTTCAGAAGGGATTTTCTCTGCACTCTCAAATTTCTCCTTGAAGAACATTAGTAATGGGTCCTGGGGCCCTTCTGCTTTCAGAAACATCTCTCGTACCTCACAGAGATTAAATCCTAGCTCTGTGAGTGTCAGGTCTGGCAGGTCACATATTGCTTTTGGCAGCAAAGAGAGGTCTAGGCACAGTGAAGCCTGATGAGCGAAGCTCTGCAGAAAGACTCAGGTGTGAGAACAGCCTGGACAGATTCAAAGAGGGTGGCTGAGAGACATAGTGCCATTTCTGCTTGCCAACAAGGATAGCAATCCAGAGAGCTGTGGGTAATATACCAGGAACCCTGCTGTCATGGCCTCTTTCCCATTTTCTAGTGATCTGTGCCCTCTCCATTCACTTTTAACCCCACTGCTTAATATAGTAAGTAAGTAAATAAAGAGGAATTAGAGACCGTAGAAGCATCTAGTATAGCTTGGTACACAGAAAGACAGCTGCATCATGTAGCAGCTAGGGAGGTAGGAATCTAAAGTCTTCAGACTTAGATTTATTTCTGAGTAAAAAATTAAACTGGGAACATTTCTAACATGCTTAACCAGCCCCTGTGAAATGGTCAGACTTGCACTGACTTATGTCATGCTGATGTTATACAGATTAAGAAATAATTTTAAAATGTGGACTTCAAATAAAAATTATTTCAATTTTGAACCAAATGAAGGGTCTTAAAATAACACACACACACACACACACACACACACACACACACACACACAGAGAGAGAGAGAGACTAGTGCCTATGAGTGGGTAATCCTAGGGAGGTTTTTTTTTTTTTTTTCTCTCTGCTAAAAGTTCAAAACCCTGAATGACAGATTTTTCAACCCTGCTGTGGAAACCTAGGTACTGACTCCAGAAACAGTGCTCAGTTGTCAAAGGCATCATAATTCCCTGTAGATTCTGCTTCAGACAGGGAAGTATTCTGCCTATTTTATGCCCATAGGTGTGTATTCTATGACTGCATCTACTAGAATAGCAACTAGTTTACCACAGAAATGCTAGGAAATGTCTGAGATCTGGGGAATCTTTTCTCAGCTCTTAGAACTGAGCTTAATGAGTAAGCCCCCTTTCATGTTCAATTTCATTTACTAAGTGATAATTCAGTATAGTTTCCACATTTCTAAATGTCAGGTTTAGTGGACGTTCAGATACTGTGCATTAGCAGCTGTGTTTCTGAGATCATGCAAAAAGACTGGAAGAATGTGATGGGTGAACAGAAATGTAACCTTGGGGGTACACAGAGAGAGGGGAGAAGAACAGAGAAAGGAGGGAGAGGGGAGAGAATGAACAAAGAACAGTTAGACACTTTAACACCCTTTGAGGCCATCTCAAGTTTAATCATATCATAGTTAATCCAATTTTGGATAAGATTATAAAATGAATATTCAAGACAGTTCAAAGAACTAATGGCTTGTAAAGAAGTCATTCACATTTAAACACTGTTTGAGTGGTTTAAAAAGCTCAAATTCTTTGGGATGTCTCAAAATTAATGCACAATTAAAAATTGGTCGCATGTAATGTAGGATAATTCTATAAGAGTGGGGTTTAGAAAGGATTGTTTTCCATAAATTTCCTAAAGTCACAAGTGTTTGTATAAAAAGGCAGCAAAGACATTTTCTATTCTGAGATATAAAGACTGAAGAAAATAAGTACTAATTCTTTTAAAAACTAAGAAAGAAGAGAAAGATTTTAAAAAATTGCTCACCAGAAACCCTGGAGACCCAGCAGTGTTTGTAATTTAGGCTTGGGGGAACTTGAAGTCATGATAAAGTAAGTAGGCCACATCCTGGGGAAGACGGGGAGAGCACAGCTGCCTTGTGAGACAGATGTACATCGTAGTAGTGAGATGTATAAGTGCTCACAGTGATAGTGACCAGTGCAGACCAGAAACAGACCTTCAGCCAGTGCATGTCAGGACAAATCTTGTTGCCAAGTGATGCCCATGTCTATCTGGTTTTGGCCAGGTGAGTTATGGAAAGTTTTCTATTTGACAAATGTTTTGGGGCTTCAGAGTTGGTGGGGAAAGAACTGCAAGCGTATGCCGTGTTACGCAATAGCAATGATGGTGATTCTTGTGTAATGAGGGCACACAGTCGGAAAATTAAGACAGACTTTCACATAGTAATGAACAAGAAAGCAAAATGGGAAATAACATCTTATTATTTATTAATGGGGATGAACACAATGTCTTGCAATAGTCCTCAGTAGAAGTAAAACTTCTGACAGATCACATTAACAGAGAGCACTTGAACAAAGAATGAACCATGACCCAGGCAGCACTCAGGACCAGAAGAGGGTCAGAAAGCCCTGCCTGCTAGGATAAGCAAGGAGGCTCTATTGGCTGGTTTTGTGTTATCTTGACACAAGCTCCAGTCATTTGAGAGGAGGGAACCTCAACTGAGAAAGTACCTTCCACCATAAGTTTGGGCTATAGGTGAGTCTGTAGAGCATTTTTGTGATTGGTGATTGATGGGGAAGGATCCAGCCCACCCACCATCATGGAGGGTGCTGACTCTGGGCTGGTGATCCTGGCTTCTGTAAGAAAGCAGGCTAAGCAACCGAGTAAGCAGCACACTCCGTGGCCTCTGTATCAGCTCCTGCTTCCAGGTTCCTGCTTTGACTTCCTCCTATAGTGAACAGTGCTATGGAAGTGTAGGCCAAACAAGCCTTTTCCTCCCCTAGATGTATTTGGTCATGATGTTTCATCGCAGCAATAGTAATCCTGACTGAGTCAAAGGCTAACAATTTAGGGAGAAGCAAAATAATAGGTACCACCTAGTTGACTACAGTGTGTGTGTGTGTGTGTGTGTGTGTGTGTGTGTGTGTGTGTGTGTCTGTGTGTGCTTGAGCGGTGGTGGTGGTGGGGGGCGGAGGTGTAGGGGGACAGCGGGGGTGTTCTGCCTCTTTTGGGTGTGATGAATTGACTGCCTGTGGTTGGCTGAAATGTGACTGTTGGTCACACTCCTTTGGCAGGTTTGTAGTGTGCTTGCACACACACTGTTAGTTTTTAGTTTGTTACATAGGAGCCCCAACCTCAGTGGTGACTTTTGTTTCTTTAAAAGCCATATCTTATGTGATAGGCAGAGATGACAGGCAAAGAAGAAGGGTCTGGCAGCATTTAACAGCTCCTGAATTCAAACCCTTCATGAGACTATCTGAAAAATGGACACTGAATTTTAAAAAGAAGGCTGGAAATGAAGTTTACAAATGTACAACACTCTTGCCCAATATGTGCCAAGCCCTGGGTTCAGTCTTCAGCTACACACACACACACACACACACACACACACACACACATAAACCACAAACAAAACATTTAGCAAAATGTTTAAAAGAAAGGAAATAGAAAAGAAAGAAAGGGAGGGAGAGAGGGATAAACCTCTAACTACCATGATTAAGGTATGAGCATCTCACTCATGTAGTATGTTTGGTTGCGATCAATAATGTCAATACGTTATGTAACATTGGATACTATTTCCTAGTAGCAACATGCTTCTGTGACAAGGCCTGGGCCCCAGAAGACTCTTGTGTTAGCAGCTTACCTTTCAGCTTGATGCTCTTGGCTGGTAGTGGACCTTGAAGAGGTACGGCCTAGTGGAGGTTATTAAATAGGTGGCTCTTGTAGTGCCTACTACAGAGAATCATGGGCCCCAGAGCTTCCTCCTTTTTCACTGAGAAGTTTCTGTTTTGCCATATACTTCTATTGTCCTTTTACTTTGCCATAGGCCTAAAAGCAATGGGCCTGTTAATCATGGCCTGAAACCACCCAAATCGTTAGCCACAACAACCTTTTCCCCATTATAATGTGACTGCCTTTTGTGTTTCAGTGTTTTTGTCTATTTGTTTTGTGGGCTTTAAGGTAAGGTTTTTCTAAGTAGCCCTGACTGGATTTAAACAAGGTAATCCCCCTGTTTCACTGCCTCAGTCTCCCAAATGCTAGGATTACAGGTGTGAGTCTTTATGCCCAGCTAGGTATTTGTAATTGTGATGGAAAGCTAACACCACTCTAAGGGAGGAACACATTTCAAAGGTATCTTCTGAATCGAAATCTTGCCTGAGTGGTACCTTTGCATAAGAAAGTCTTTTCCCTTAAAACAACTGACTGGTTTTTCTGCTCTGGCCCATGGCATTCAGCTTTCTACTTTGTTTTGTGTGATTGTGAGTTTTAAATCAGTCAATGCAGAAAATTAGGCCCAAGAATTCTTTCACATCTTGGTTCAGAAGACTCTTTTCTTCTGTGGTTTTCTGAAGTAATCTTATTTCTTGGTTGTCATATCTCATAACTCACTCTTCTCTATGCTGAGTTTAGAGTTTTGTTTTTTGTCTTTTCTATTGATTGGCATACCAAGGGAGAGCCAGCCCTTCTCTTGCTAGTGTTTATTGCAAAAGTAATTTTTAAAATATTGAAATATTAATATTTAAAGGTAAGTAGCATGTGTGTGTGTGTGTGTGTGTGTGTGTGCGCGCGCACACACGCGCGCACATGAAATAAGTATGGAGAAAAGAAAATTCTCAGAAACCTATTGTGTTAATTCTGCCATCTAGAGACAACTGCTACTAAGTGTTATTCCAAATGACTTTCTATTCAAGTTCTGTATGATATGGGGAAAATGTTCTATTTAGTGAAAGTCAGATAATTTTATACATATATTCTGCATCTTGATTTTTTTCCCAACTTTAATGATATACCATAAACATCTCATAATGTTACATTCACTTTCTTTTTCAGTAAGTTGTGTTATTATTTTATGGGTATGCATGTGGTGGATTGTGCTTATTTGCGGTGTGTTTGTGTGTGTGTGTGTGTGTGTGTGTGTGTGTATATACATTCGCACACACACACACACACACACACACACACACACACACACGCACATGCGCTCCATGAGGGCAAGAGGTAAATGTTGGATTTCATCCTCTATTCCTCTATTTGTTCTTATTTAAAAGGTTTCCTTATTTTTTATTACTGGTTTGTATGGTATGTGGGGGAGGGTGTGCACATGCCAGGGTGCATCTGCTGACAATCAGAGGACAACTGTGTGAACTCAGTCCTCTCCTTGTGCCTTCACTTGGATTCCAGGAATTGAATCATTTCACTTAGGCTTTCCAGCTGCTATGGCATGTGCTTTAGGCTAGCCATCTAACCAGCATCTTGTTGAGTTTTGTTTGTTTTTATCGATTTTTTTTTTTTTTTTTTTTTTTTTTTTTTTTTTTTTTTTTTTTTTTTTTTGAGACGGGATCTTTCACTGAACCTGAAGCTCCTCTTTCCAGCTAAACTGTCTGAACAAGAGCTCTGGGTTCGTCCTGTCTCAGCTGCTCTGGCACTGAGGTTATTTATATACACATGCTGCCAGGCCTGGCTTTGGTGTAGGTACTGGGATCTGCTTCATATTGCATGGAAATCGCTTCACCCACTAAACTATCTCCCGAGTCCTATGCATTGTATTCTTTAATTAAAACTGTGAGTGGTCTGGAGGCCTTCCTCAGAGGAGATGAGACTTTCATTCTCTCTAGCAGTAAACAATGGGAGCACATACAAGCAGCCAAGGCTTTTGAAGTGCTGGCCACAAAACACATCTTTTTATGCATGCAGCCAAAGCAGCTAAAACTTAAAGCCCTAACACTGAAACCTAGTATGTACTATTAAAATCTCAATCTTTGTGCAAAACAGCCTGACAAACTCAAGTGGGACAGACCATTGCTCTAGATGTACAAATAAAACCATCAATCCTTAACATCCAAGGGTGGCATTCTTAGTGCTATCCTGTTATCCTGGACACCTACAAGGAACAAGCCAACAGACAAGGTGAGCTCTGCTGTAAAGATTTATAAAGATTGATTGATTTATTTAGAAATGGCAAGTGTTTTAGGATCTGTAGGTCACTGTATCTCATGCATTTCTTTATTTTGCAATCCTTTGAAACTATCCATATTATTCTCAGCTGTATCTTACTGTTGTGTTGCTGTGAAGAGACACTACAACCAAGGCAACTCTAACGAAAGTAAGTATTCGGTTGGGGGCTGCTTATAGTTTTAGAAATTTTTAATGGTGTGGATGGCAGCATGTAGGTAGACACCTTGTGATGGCTTATGTATGCTTGGCCTCGGGTATGACACCATTAGAAGGTGTGGCCTTGCTGGAGTTGGTGTGTCACTGTGGGAGTGGGCTTTAATGCCCTCTAGATGCCTGAAAGCCAGTCTTCTCCCAACAGCCTTCAGATGAAGATGTAGAACTCTCAGCTCTGCCTGCACCATGCCTGCTTGGATGCTGCCATGCTCCCGCTTTGATGATGATGGACTGAACCTCTCAACCTGTAAGCCAGGCCCAATTAAATGCTGTCCTTACAAGAGTTGCCTTGGTCATGGTGTCTGTTCACAGCAGTAAAACTAAGATTCACTGGACCAGTAACTGAGCACTGCATCCTAATCCTTAGGTGTAGAGAGATACTTGGGCTCTATCTGCTTTGAAACCTCAAAGCCCAACCCCCATGACACACTTCCTCAGAGACCACACCTCCTAATACTTTTCAAATAGTGCTATTCCCTAATGACTAAGCATGAAAATACATGAGCTTATAGGGGCCATTCTTATTCAAACAACCACAGCTTGTGAGCTCTGTCAGGTATAGTCTGACAGGTTTGGCCTGTTAGCAATTGCTGCCCAAAGTGATTTACATTGTGGATTTTCCATCCTCTCTGAAAGGACTGTGAGTTAGTCCCAATTTTACATGAGCCTCACTTTTCTGCATACTTTGTTGGTTCCCACTCATATTGCACATAAACATGTAACAAAAACTGTCCAGTTTTCCTTAATGTCTTCTCCCACATTAAAGACATACCATATCAACAGCCATATAGGTCATCATCAGTGACAGAGATAAATGCTATGGCCATAGATTTAACAAGATTTCCACTTGATCTTAGTTCAACTCTGAACACTATAAAATGTTCCTATTCAACATGCCTGGTAGTGAGCATGTATTTTTGATAGTGATTCTTTGCATTTCAAGATAGCCTATTTCACTGTTGAATAGCCATAATTATCAGAGAATGTACTTTATAATAGCCTAATATGTCATTCCTCATCACGTTGATGTTTTGGTTCTCATTAAATTTTTTTTATGTTCATAATTGATTCTGTCTACAGATATCTGATGAGTGTGTGCAGTCTGCTGGGCTCTGTTCTGAACCTGGAGCTACAGAGGTGAAGAAGAATTTCCGTGTCAAATGAGCTTTTCGTACCTTTCAGTTTGGGTGGAAAGTTAGCAAGTAATAAAAAATATGCAAATTGGTGTAAAATTACAGCAAGACAAATGGCATGAAAAGGGTAATGTGAAGAATTTAAATGGAGTACTTTCAGATAGTCCATTAGAATAGTCTATCCACAAACTCAGAAATGCCAGGATGTTATCAAAAGCACATTGCTGGCATACTTGCAGGAAGGCAGGTTAAGGTCAGGGTGAGGAAGTGTCCTTCATTGTTCTTGTGAATAGTTCCATTGTTCCTTGCTCAGGCTTCCCAAGGCCAGAAGTTTACAGGTTTCCAATGAAGAGTTTCTTTATGAAAGAAATAGAATCGGTTTATACACAATTTAAGTGTGGACTTGACATTGACATTTCAGAAGTTTCAGGGTAAATAAATACATCTACTTGGTGTCAGGAGGTTCCAGCCACAGGGACCCAGCCATACAATGACAGTGCTTTAAAGAGTCTTTAAAGGTTTTGTAAAAATATGGACTCTAAGTTTTCTTCAAAACCTAATACTTTGAGATTGTCAAAATCTTGGCTTAGATATGAGGTCTGATCCTGCTATCCTCACCCCAAACTGGCTCTGCATAATAGCGTGCATAATAAATCAGCAATAGTGTGTTGACTCCTTTGGTATGTATGCTGGTGAGAGGGTGCATCACAGAGGCTGTGAATGAGATGGATTTCAATGTTAAATCCTGGGCTGGTGAGATGACTCAGTGGCTAAGAGCACTCACTGGCTGCTCTTCTAGAGGTCATGAGTTCAATTCCCAGCAACCACATGGTGGCTCACAGCCATCTATAGGGGAATATATGCTCTCTTCAGACAGGAAGATATATATGCAGCATATATAAAATTAATAAAAAGTTAAATCCTGAACCAAGTTAAATACTTGATTGTTTTATTAAAGCACTCATAGGTCCCTGAATTAGAAAATAAAAAAGTCTTATGAATGAAAGAGTGGACATGAGTGATCATGCTAATCAATGACATCTAGAATCCCCAACCTTCTGAACTGCCCACTCGAACCTCCTTATTGTGCTCAGAGCAGGCTGGTGAAAGGGGGAGGGCCTTAGCCCAAAAGTACACACAAACATGTGGCGCACTCACTGCATATCACAAATGAAGATTCCCACCTCACAAACAACCAAAACAGAACCTCCAAAGCCAATGATGGTCTGATTCACCATTCTAAACCTGGAACAATACAACCAAAGACTAACTGTGGCCCTGGGAATGAGCCAGCATGCCAGCATGTCTGGCATGGTTGCCTGGGCACATTATCAAGCTTGCAGCAAGCTTTAATTAAAGCTCAGGGCAGGTGAGTTACGTGGCTCAAGTCCTTGCTGATCTGTTCCCCAGAGGGGTAAAGTCAGGTGATATTAAGTGGTCAGCTTATGGACACCTGGTCACGCTCTGCTGTGACTGCCTTTCCAGTCTGTCAGGTTTTCTGGAATCTGATGAGCAACCTCTGCCTGGCTTCAGTCTCTGCTCACATGTTCTTGGAGCTAATGTCTCAAACACGTCAGCTCATTGCCCTAGGGCCATAGGGCTCAGCCAGGCCATGTTTGGACTTGCTAGCCTGTTTGGGATTCAGTCCACAGGGGATGTTTCTGGGTCACGGGTAAGGGTCCAGGAGCCAGTTAGATCCTATTTTAGCATACCCACCAGGCATGACATAGTCACAAGAATGGTGTTTTTCTAGTAGGAGACAGTTCCCTTTGCAAAGGAGTCTGAGTGAGTCTAAGGGTGTTCTGTTTTAACACCAAGGAACTGGTAAAGAAATCATTTTACTATTAGTGTGTTCTTAGGAACTGCCACTACTTCTAAGAAGCTAGCACGAATCTGTTGCTGGGAAGGAAGTAAAGAATACAGTTCCCCTGGGGACATATGAAACCTCAGAACCTCCTTGTGCTGTGTGTCCCCAGCTCCACCCATATTTCTGTGGTGCTCTGGCTTCTCTTTCACAAAGGAGTTCTATTCAAGAAGGGGCTGGCACCAGTGGGAAGGAACTCAGCTCATCTTGGATTTTGTTAAGAATTTACTGCCTATGGACAATCTGCATTATTATTATCCAGCCAGCAATCTGCTGAAACAATTCAACTTCGTGTGTGTGTGTGTGTGTGTGTGTGTGTGTGTGTGTGTGTAAGCATGTATTTATGTGTTTGCTAGTCTGGCCAACATTTATATAAGGGATAATAGAGTTTATTATTTATTACTCAAAGATTTATTCCATTTTCTTTATTCTAAGCAGGTACTTTTTTGATATGTTTTCTTTAATGTCTTTCTTTTTTTTTTTTTACCTTTTTTTATTAGATATTTTCTTTATTTACATTCCAAATGCTATCCTGAAAGTTCCCTATACCCTCCCTCACCCCCCCTCCCCACCCTGCTCCCCTACCCGCCCACTCCCACTTCTTGGCCCTGGCATTCCCCTGTACTGGGGCATATAAAGTTTGTAAGACTGTCTTTCTTAATGTACTCAAATTTTCATGTACACAGTGATATTCCATAATGGTTTTGGTCTGAAGGTACTGCAATGACTTAAACTTTAAAAAATTTTAAATCTTATTTATTTATTTATTTATTTAGAGACAGAGTTTCTCTGTGTAGCCCTGGCTGTCCTGGAGTTCACTTTGTAGACCAAGCTGGCCTTGAACTCACAAAATTGATCTTCCTCTAC
>CACVCL010034304.1:0-58799 GCA_902729485.2 Mus minutoides
CTCAATAAGTTTGATGTACTCTAGTAATTGATCATAAAAATGTATTTCTGTGAATAAAAATTGTTTTCTAGTGATAGAGTATGTAAATCCTGTTTTAACCGGTCTCACAAAGTTGTACTGTCTTTAGAGTGTGCAGAGTGCTTTTTTTCAGGAAGGATTGACGGTGCATCCTCTGCCTTTTCTGTTTCATATCTGAGTTTTCTTTTAAGTATACTGTCTTCTCCATATTGTGTTTAGGCTCTGGGCTATGCCCTTGTTTCTGTTCTTCTGTGACCATGGGTCATTCCCAGCTCTTCCATTCTCCTTTCCTCTCCTGAACACAGTTCCATTCTTGAGCCAGACATCAACTTTTGTCCTTTGCAGAGTACATTAGATACCCTTTCTCTGTGTTCTTCATAGTTTTATTTCAATATATATGTATATGTATGTGTATATGTATATTCTGTTCACACACACACATATATATATATATATATATATATTCAATTCCTATATATGTATGTTTTAGTTCATATATATGCATATATATATATATATATATATATATATATATATATATATATATATATGTGTGTGTGTATGAATACACACAAGTGCATATATTTGAGTAGCATGGAAAATACTCAGCACAAGGTAGCAAATAAATGCTGGGAAGAGATGTTTACACACATGTCATTTCTTTCAAGTCACTTTGTAGATTAGGACTTTCTTTCTAATATGAAAAAGCAAAACACTTTTCATTTTGTTACAAATATTCTCTTCAGACAGGGTCTCATTAGGATTGCCTGGATGGACTGTAACTAACTATATAAACCAGGATGGCTTCAAACTCACAAATTTACCTGCCTCTGCCTCCAAGTGTTGGGGTTAAATGTGCTAAAGGTGCATGCCACTATACCATCCAAGAATATTTCTTTAAATTTACTATTACCTTTTAGCACATTTCTAACAAGCTTGAATAATGTCAGTATGGTTGCAGCATTATTAGACATAAACATTACCTAGCCAATTACTAAAACATGATTAGAGATAAGATTTTGCATAGGTACAAGTAATATTTTAATAGTCTTACCTGTCCTGTCTCTTTCATAATGTATTATTCATAAATAGATAATCAATGGGCTATCAGTTGAGCAAAGTCCTATTGATGAGAAACAGATATTTGAAACCCAAGATAGGAAAGAGATCCGGTAGGTTTTTATCACAGAAATTGTGATGGTATTTGTAAAATATGGTATTTGTAAGGTCTTTATCAATTTTTAAAATACTACTATACTTTGATTTTTAGAATGCAATAAAAACACATCCAAATTATATAAATGATGATCAGGTAGGGTCTATGCTATTGAGTTACAGTCTCCATTGATAAAAATGTGTTAACACCCTGAGTTTTCATCTCTCTCCTTTAATTTTAATCAACAAACCTGACTTGGGTGGTGCGGTCCCCATCCCTGGTTGAGGTTAAACGTCTATTTGGGTTTGTGTGTCTAATGATGGCAGTCACCTTCCACTACAGAAGCAGATGCCTTATGAATTATAGATTTTTGCATAACCCAAGTCAATGGGCATGGGTTCATTTGGATTTTAATAATTCAGGACTAATCTGCTGTAGTTAGAGGACAGACCTACCTTTCATGGCAAAACAGCAAAGAGTGGGCATATAGGATTCATTGGTTACTCTACAATACTTTAAAGGGTTAAAATTACATTGCACAGTAGAAACAAGCTGCATAGACACTGTGATTCACATGGAAAATCATGTGAGGATGATGATATTTGCCTATATTATATCCACAAAAATAATAAATAGTCTCTTTTGCAGTTTGAGAATCAAACTGTGTATACTTCTGGAATGTGGAATCTCTACTAGAATATGCAATGTTTTCACCAAAGACATAATTATTTTATGGCTGTGCTAGGCTGAATAATGGCCTCCCCAGAGATGTCTGCATTATCATCCTAGGAATTGGTGAATGTTTCTCTACAGACAACACCCCTCCAGACCTCCTAGCCTTTCCTTCCTGTGCTGTATGTAAAGGACTGGCTGTGTAATTGGTGACACTCTGTCAGAGTAAGCACAGCCCACTCCATCCCAGCTTTTCTGTATGCAGTTGGCTTTCCAGGTCCTGCAATGCTCGATGAGGCAGTAAAGAGAATAGAATGGCTAACATTTGATGTTTAGAGACCTATGCTTGATTTATCGTGCATGACAGCCTTTTTTATTGTTGTTGTTTGTTTGTTTGTTTGTCTGTTTCCCAAAAGCCCAGACTGACAAGGAAACACTGATCACAAACCAGCGACTCAGTGCAAAGCTGGATGGCCATGAGTAGATGCTTAACATCCATATTGGAGCTATTATCTCTCACATCTTTTGTGGGGGCTTATGACTCTAAATAAGTTGGGTTTTACAGCAAGGAGCTTACATTTCAAGCCTAGAGCCTCTGCTTCTGGATCCAAATTCATTTACTGCTTGTCACTTTGCCCTTCAGTGTACTTAGTGGAGGCCAAGTCTTTAAACCCAACAAACTTGAGTTATCTTCCAGGAAGATTCTTAACCCCATGGATATGGGATCTGGTATTGACTTGACAGCGTTGATGAGAAGCGCATGAAATCCCGAAATGGACGCAGACCACATAACCACAGGCAATGTAGATTCCTTCTATATGTATAATATGACATGCAGATATGTGTGAAAATATAAAAAAGAGCTGCTTGCCGTGGTTACCTGTCTTAGTCTGACAACAGCGGCTCAGCCGTGTAAGTTCCGTGGCTCAGCCGTGTAAGTTCCAAGGAAGTCTCTGGGAGCATGACCTTGAAGCAGGAGGTGAACGTTATCTTTCATCTGTTCATCTTAAGACACTACCCTGCTCTCTGGCTCTGGCTGGGTTTTCATCTCCTGTCACTGTCTCCTGCTCTTTGACAGGAGAAGTGGTCAGGTGAGAGGGAGGCAGGTGAGACAGGGGATGGAGGCATAAACACGCGACTGGCTTCTGGCGAATGAACGTTTGCATGAGCTAAAGGCCCAGGGAAGCCAGGTGGTAGGCAGAGTGATGCCAAGCAAATCAGAAGATGGATCTCAGATCTCTGAGGGCTTGGAGTCCTTAAGCGATATGTCATGTTTGTAGATTTCAAAAATGCTACGTCATGCATCAAATACTACATTTCCCCCCAGCTCATGAAAATCAGATCCTTGAGGGGTTAGAATCCTTTTCACAATATCACAAAATATGAATTCATTTGAAATGCTAACACATTCATACAGACATATACAGACATATTGTTTTTCTTTTTTTTATTGACTCTGCAGCATTTTATAGCAAAAGTAATGGAACGTGTGAAATTCTTGGGAAAAAGTACTCTTTCTTTGAAATTCGGTTTAAGTAGAAACAAAAAAGTTCTCCTGCCTTAGAAGGGTTAATTGTTTTATTGGATAAATGGAGCCATAACTTCTCTAAGCATAGAGTATTCTATCTATGCAACATAAAATTAACATTGAATGGGCTTGGTTCACTTATAAAAACATACAGCTAGAAATTAGACTGTTTTGTTTCTCTGGAAGCTAGTTCATCATACAGGCACTGTTAAAAATGAAAATATAAGGTTTGTGTTTTTGTTTTAGAAAAATATATATTTAGTTTACATGCACAGAAGAGAAAAATGGACTTCACAGATTTGTCACTCGATATTTGATGTAAATATCTCAGTATATAGGCTTCAAGAACCTTTAAATGTACATATATAAAAAAATTAGATCTATTCTAGGCTTTAGTCATAACCCCCTCTTTTTCCACAGTTGTCAACTTAGAGTCATATATATGTGTGCCTCTCTCTCTCTTTCTCTATCTATCTATCTATCTATCTATCTATCTATCTATCTATCTACCTACCTACCTAATCTATTGAGAAGTCTATGTTAAAATTTAGAATTCTCTATTAAATACTTTTAAAAGAAATCTGGGGATTACTTTCTTTTTAGAGACTGTGCCTGGCAGGTGTGGTAAATTAATCCGACTTGCATAGCTTTTACTTTTTCTCCAAACAGGTTCATCCCATCTAAATGATATGAATTCTTTCTTATCTCACATGTTTTATGTTTTGTCTTCACCATCTGAGATCAAACGACTTTAATTGGGAGCTACAGAATATACTGAATTTAGGATTCATTTCATATTCACAGGCTTAGACTTATAATGCTAACCCCTCACTGCTTTGTCGTCTACATATCAGGAAGTCTTACACCACATAGATGTTCCTATTTCTGGAAATGAAAGACTCTTTATAATCCTATTTTAAAGGCTTCCAAGGAGCACACGGACTGTAAATTATACTTCAATATTTGGAGGAGTCAGATTTAAATGAGATAGGATCTTATGAACTAGATTTCTTTTAATAAACACATAAGCTTACATTTTAAAGACTGTAATGCATCTGTGGCTAGACTCAGGAAAGGAAAAGTATCTCTACATAGGATGAATTTTAAGCTGAAAGAACATAAGGACTTGGTGGGGTACTAAGATAATAAAGAGCATGGGAAATACTTCCCTCAGAGCAGAGAGAACTACCTGCCCTGTCTCTGCTGACATGGCTGTTAATGACTAGGATGTCATATGCATTCTATGTTGGGTAACTGTGGATAAGCTCATTGGATAAGCTGGTAACTACTGTGTGCAATACAGGAAACAAAGGTCTTGTAAGACACACCTAGTTCTTACTCCTAAAAGAGAATTTTTGAAAGCATCACTTATTTAAAAGGCACTGGATTGGACCGGAAGTACATCAGAATTGTTGAAGTTGGTTCCTTAATGTCCAACACTGATGCTGGCTTGAATGCTTGGCCCATATTGAGTGGCACTATTAGGAGGTGTGGCCTTGTTGGAGGAAGTGTGTCACTGTGGGTGTGTGCTTAGAGGTCTCATATGCTCAGACTACGTGCAGAGTGATTCATAGTCATTTTTGCTACCTGTGGACCAAGATGGAGAACACTCAGCTCCTCTCTGCACACCTCCATGTTGATAATGGACTATACCTCTGAACTTTAAACCAGCCCCAATTAATGTTTTCCTTTATATGACTTGCCATGGTCATCGTATCTCATCACAACAATAGAAATCTTATTTATTTATTTATTTATTTATTTTTATGTATTTTTTTTATTAGAGAAATTCTTCAAGTGTTATCCCAAAAGTCCCCTACACCCACCCCCGCCCTGCTCCCCTACCCTCCCCCTCCCACTATTTGGCTCTGGCATTCCCCTGTACTGGGACATATAAACTTTGCTAGACCAAGGGCCTTTCTTCCCGAATAATGTCCAACTAGGCCATCTTCTAATACATATGCAGCTAGAGACATGAGCTCTGGGGGTTCTGATTAGTTCATATTGTTGTTCCATCTATAGGGTTGCAGACCCCTACAGCTCTTAGGTACTATCTAGCTCCTACATTGGGGACCCTGTGTTCTGCCCTATAGATGGTTGTGAGCATCCACTTCTGTATTTGTCAGGGACTGTCAAATCCTGCCAGGAGACAGCTATATCAGGGTCCTTTCAGCAATATCTGCTGGTGTGTGCAGTAGTGTCTGCATTTGGTGGCTGATTATGTGATGGACCACCCGGGTGGGCCACTCTCTGGATGGTCCATCCTTTCGTTTAGCTCCAAACTTTGTCTCTGCACCTCCTTCCATGCATATTTTAATCCCTATTATACAGAGGAATGAAGTATCCACGCATTGGTCTTTCTTGTTTTTTTTGTGTGTTTTGGAAACAATAGAAATCCTAAGACACTATTCCAAAGCCTTACCTTGGTTAGCAAATGCGTTGCCTTCCCATGGAATCTGTAAAATGTAAAGACATTAACTAATATTAAACACGCACATACATGTACACACACATGCCTTTAGTTAATAATACTTGAAAATATTAATGCTTACAGGATCCACAGCAGTCTTGCAAAAACTTAACAGCCTCAGAAGTATCTGACCGACACATAATCTCCAGAATGAGGTAGTTATGTAAGCAGGAATCAGTCATTTTGCTTCTGTGCTGGTCAGCTTTTCATTGTTAACATTATCAGATTTGGAATTATTTTAGGGACACAAATCTGGGTAAAAGCCTGTGATAGCATGCCTGCAGAGGTTTCACGGAGTAGAGAAGAGCTACCATGAATGTAACGGGCACTGTATGGTGAGCTGAGGTCTCAAAGTGGATAAAAAGAAACAAGAAGGAAAACAAGTTATTTCTCTCTCTCTCTCTCTCTCTCTCTCTCTCTCTCTCTTTCTCTATCTCTCTCTCTCTCTCTTACCTGATTACCAATGAAGTATAGTCACCTGACTCATGTCCTGCTGCCACACCCCCAACATGATGGACTGTATCCATTAAACCATCAAGCAAAATAAACCCTCCTTCCTTCCTAAGTTGCTTTTGCCAGGTGTTTTATTATAGCAACAGGGAAAATTACCAATACAATGTCTCACCATCAGACCTTCTAAGGAGAGGGTTTCTTGTTTTACAGACTCAGTGGTGTAGAGACAGCATCTTCAAACCACAAATCCCAGTCTTTTGCATGGTTTAGCACCGCAGCCAATGAAAATAATGTTCTGATCATTTTTATAGGATTCTACTCAGTGTATTTACCAACAGTTATTTTCTCTTTTTGGCCCTATCCACTTGTGTGAAAAGGATTGTTCATGCTGGAGCATGGCCAAACGACTGCAAAGCCAGCCCATAATTAAGACAGCTCTATGGGTGGTGTGGTTGGAGAGACAGAGAGCGGGGTAGTGTGTGTTGTGGCAGACAGAACACTAAGCCATTTTCCACCTTTGCCGGTTTGATCTGGAATTTTTTGTTTCCTCCATTTTTGTTTCTGTTCATGGCTTGCTCGCTTGCTCTCTCTCTCTTTTTTTTTATTTATTTTTTTTCCTTCCTGCTCTAGCCAAAGTCGTTGTAGCTTTGGGATGGCAGGAATGCTGTTCAATACTGATTGAAAACATGGGCCGTGACTGTGGTGGGAGAGGCAGCTCGGCACAGATGTTACTCTGCGTGAAGGCTACTCTGCATGAGGATATTTTCATGTATTTCTATTAATCATTCTCTTGGCAGATTTTCACTCTCTGACAACTTGTTTTGTAGCAATCAAATAACATGACAATGCAGGATAAAAACAGTGTTTCTTATATAATTGTCACCTATTGGATTCTGCAGCTCATGATTCATCGTTCCACTTTCTTAATGTTTTTTTTTTCTTTTCTTTTCAGTTATTAGGTGTTGTCACAGTTCAAAACCCCTGTGCAGTTCTAGATTAGTATTTATGATGACACACCCCACCCACTCCTTTCTCCTCCATGTCACTTTCTCTAGAGATTTTCCCTTTGATCCTCCCTAGATAAGTCCTTGTTATCCATGGGAAATGGCTGACTGCAGACCTTTGCTTCTAAGCTGCTGCCAATAGGGACGTGTACATGGGAGAAAGAAAGGGGGTCCACTCTGGTAACCTTGGACGTCAGGCTCCTCTTCAGCTTGATGCTTCAGGAAACGAATGTTTTGTCAAGGAGTTTTATGGAATTGGGGAGGCATGAACAACAGTGAGCACACAAACATCTTAAATTATTTATCCACTCAGCAGCGGAAACACCTAGGCGGACTCTGCCTAACTTTCAGAGATAAACCCTCTCTCTCTCTCTCTCTCTCTCTCTCTCTCTCTCTCTCTCTCTCTTTTTTTTTTTTTGCTGACTGCTATTTTAAATACCCCAGCTAAGAACTGGGAGGGTTGCCCAGTGGGTAGAACACTTGCCCAGTGAGTGTGAAGAGCTCAGTTCAGACCCCCCCACCCCCGCCTCCCTCAAAAAAGCCTGGCTCAGTAGTGCATGTGTATAATCACATTGTGCTATGAGATGGGAGGTAGAGACAGGTGAATCTCTGGAAGTTTGTGGATGAGCTAGCCTGCTCTATGTGGCAAAATCCTAGGCTAATGAGCAACCCTATTCCATGCAAATGTTAAAAAGCACTTGAGGACAGATGCTAGAGGTTGTTCTTTGACCTCTACATATTCAGATATAAGACCACCCCCAAATATCTCTCTCTCTCTCTCTCTCTCTCTCTCCACACACACACACACACACACACACACACACACACACACACACACACACACAAATAAAAAAAAAGAATCTGTGGCTACATGAAAGAAAACTAAGCAAGAAACAATTCTTTTTCCAAAAGACTCGGTTGGTCTTTATGGTTGTGTGTGTATGGGGTGAGGAGAGGGTTTGGTAGGCTTTTCGACTGCAGCTTTTGAAATCAAGGTGAGTGTTCTTTGATGACAACATGTACGTGAGTCAGAGAGGCTGGGGGAAAAGATGTGAAGGACTGGCTGCTGTAATTGTGCTCAGTATGTTCTGCTTTACGTCTGCATTCTTTGAAGGAAAATGTCAAGCTCTGTTTGGGTTTGGGGATAAATCATTTCAGAAGACCTGCTTTACTGGAACATGTCTTCCCCGTTGTTTCTTCTCCTGCCAATACCCCAGAGTTCCACGTGAGTCCCTGTGAGCATGGCAGCAGCCATAGCGCTGATGTTAGCTTAAATGAATAAGCAGACAGGGTCTCTAGGCGACAGAGGCTTCAAAGTTCAAGTTTCTCCCTGTGTTCCACTCAACAGCTGCCTTTATTTGGAATCGTGTTATGGGCATGCCCCTCTGATTACTTCTTCCTTTGAGCTCTCGTGACAATTTGTACATATCACTATTGCAGAATTCATCAAATTGGTCTGTAACTAGCTGTTTATGTGTATTCAATACCAATAATTTTTGATAACAGGAAACACTATTTCAGCAAAATTTTCTGTCCCTAATGACTAGAAAAGTGGTGTGTGTGTGTGTGTGTGTGTGTGTAAGGTATTCCAGCCATAACAGTCACTTAGGAGACAAAAAATCTTGTAGTATAATAAGTTTTAACAGTTGCTCTCTTGAGAGACAGTGCAACTATGATACATAGTAACCAGCATGCCTTCCTCAACAATGTAGCTTTAGGCAGCTAGTCTGACTTATCAGTGTGGGTTGAACTCAGGCTTCTGCTTCCTTTTCAATGCAAGGGAGTGACCCTAGCAATGATTGTCTGGGTATGGTGCCCCGGAATACCCAGGCTTGATATCAACAAGGTTTTCTTTGAGGACATATGATAAACTTTGCACAGCCAAAGAGATGGCTAGACATCATACTGCACTCCATTGAGGACCTGTCTGAGCATAGATTGCCACTCCACACCATGGCCTTTAATCTATGTAGTCTAGACTTTTGAAGAAACTTCATGCAGTTATCACTTCCATATCTGCATCTTTAAACAATGTCATGGCTGTGGCATTGCTTCCTGAAGATATGCACTAGTAAGGATTGTCATTTTCTGCTGGGAGCAAGATGGCTACTCAGAGAGTCTCCAGCTGAACAAATGAGCCCATCTCTACTAGTCAAGGCACTCCAAAGATGGCACAGTGTTCTGGAATCTATGAGGTACCTCTAGCTCCTCTTGAGGAAGGACAGTTTCTAGAAGAACTGTTGGCAGAAAAATTATTGGCAAGTTTATGCTGTGGCTGTGTGACAGTTCTCTCCTTCCATGAACCCAACGTCTTCCATCACTTGTACAGGGAGGAGTTTCCCAATGCAATTCCTTGAACAAATCTGTTTCTCAGCATAGCTCGCTTCAAACTAGTAGTGATGTGAATCTTCCTGCACACCTGGACTTCAAGATGAATTCAGGGAAAGGGGAAGCGGAATGAAGTGGTCCTCTTGAGACTCTTGACAATCATGTCTGCTGCGTTTGCTTAGCTGGGGGTCCTGAGTCCTCCAGCTTTGAAAGGTAGGACTCTGACATCATCTGCAGCTTAAGCTATCTACAGGGCAAAATCATCCAGTCATGACCACAGGAAACTTCCTCCACTGATGCCTGTAAACCTTTGTAGAAATCCAGATTTCAGGAATCCTAGCAGAATAAACAGAAAACAAAACAACTAGATCCCCAAAGACTTTAAGGAAATATGATTTGAATATTGCTTGTGAAAATTTAAAGTTAATGATATTAGGTCATTTATTTTATAATTATGGTTCCAATGAGCCCTGACACCTCAAATAACCCTTGTGACATTTATGATGGTAAATTTATATGAATTGTATAATGCAGTTTCCTACATAAGAGCACATGGGCTTTTAAAATTAAGACACGAAGACACAGCCAGTACTTTACATCTGCTAGTAGATTCCAGTTAGTGTTGATCCAAATATCCTTTTTAAAAAACTTTTTTATTGATGCTTTGTGAGTTTCACATCATGAACCCCAGTCTTGCTCAACGTACCCATATGCTCATATCTGCTCTCTGCCCTTCAATATCCCCCCAAAATGAGCACACACACACACACACACACACACACACACACACACACATAAACAAGACAAGACCAAATATAAGAAATATCTCATAGTGCAAGCTATAGCGTGTTATATTTTATCCCACAATATATCCCTCTGTCCACACATCTTCACTTGCTAATGTTAATTGCAATGAGTCATTGGTCTGGTTCGAGGTCTCTGGGTTCTGTGACCTCATCAATCTACGATCCTCACTGGGACTCCTCCCCGTTCTCCTGTTGTCGCCCTCTGTTAGGAGATCTTGCAGCTTTGGATCAGCAAGACCAGCCATTTCACATGCTCTAACAGTTCACAGATGATAAAGATTTTGGGGTGGGCCAACTCAAAGCCCTGGATCTGGCTTAGGTGGTTGCTGAGATAGACAGCTTGACAGTCTCCCTTATCCACCAGGGAGACTTTCCAGCGCTGCTCCAGCTAGGCCATCCATTAAAGTAATCGGCAGGAGGCAGGGTCAGTCTTCTGCTCTCATGTACTTTGGGGTCAGCTTACCCACACCCATGCCTCCACAGCCAGCTCAGTGTGTTACCCTGGTGAGTTGTAGGGCCAGTTCTCCCGAGTGCTGCTACCAGTGAGGGGTGGGGACAGATGTGCCCAGACCCCGGACATCCTCGTGATCCCACATGGATGCGTAGACCAGGGACGGTCCATGATCTCTAGTGGTAAAACGAGCCACGGGCATTGACACAGAACCCTACCTCTGCAGAGTCACGGACCCAGACGTGGCCCTCAGTGACAGCAAGGGACTTCATCATGGCCTCAGGTGGCACGGTTGGATAGGAACAACAGGCTATTCCTCTCCACCCTCGGGTCTCCTTCCTTCCCACCCTCGCAGCTCCAGTCCCATCTCTTCATAATGCTCAAACTGTTCTACTTCTCCTCCCATCTGTCTACCACACACTTGCACATTGTAGTGACTCCTGCTGCAGGTAGACCTCTGGGTGACCTCCTCTGCTTGTGCAGGCAGTTCTCTAGGCATCTTTCCCACTCGTGCAACATGGCACGGCAGTGGGCAGGTCTCTGGATCTCTTTCTTCCCCAGCGCAGCTCTGCAGGGCAGCAGGCAGGGCTCTCTGTGTCTATGTCTCAGCATGCCAGGCAACAGAGGGCAGGTCTGTGGGCATCTTTCCCCACACACGCTGTTCGCCATGGCAGTCGGCAGGTGTCTGGATACTCCTGACTTTACTTTTAACCTTACCGCCATCAGCACAGTCCTGGTATGATGTGAGGATTTCCTTGTCACCGACTTCAGCCCAGCAGAGATCCCAGCCCAAGGCAAGTCAGGAGAAAACATCTTTTAAAATTGTAAGATAGTTATGGTAGTGAGCCTCTATAATCCTAACACGCAGGAGAATAGGGAGGAATGATCTTAAGAATGATCTTAACTAGCCTGGGTTACATAATAAGAATCTATCTCAATAAAAAGAAAAAGACAAACCATCTATTTTGTCTGTACTGAACATGTAAAACATTCTTATTTGTATCCCTTAAGCAATAAACAGCTAACACAGTATTTGTGTTGCACTAGAAGATCTAAGTACTCTGGAAATAACTTATACCTCTTTGAACTTCCTGCTTTATTTAAAATACCACTGCCAAATTATTGAAGTCAGAAAGAAATATGCAGAGATCGGTGGCGTATACCTAAGTACCTGAGACTTGTGCGGGACACACAGCTACTCCGTTTCACAGAGTATCATAAATCTATCGCCGGGCTTAAGAGCACCATCAGTTAGCCTTCCTCAGCTTAGGAGACAGTGAGAGAGGATTTAGAGAGTATTGGAAGGGCCTGCGAGATGGCTCAGAGCATGAGGACCAAGGTTGACAACTTGAATCCAATCCCCAAAGAAGAAAAGAAGAAACTCCACAAAGTCATGCTGAGACCTCTCCACACGTGCTGTGTCTTATGTGTACTACCACACATGAAGAAAAAAGTATGCACGAGTGCACACATACGTTATATGTGGGGCCTATACCATTGTATGGAGGAGACAAAGCAGCTGAGTGAGGAATAACTGCACAAATGAATATTGATTAAATGATCTTGTGAGATATAGTTGATAACCACCACCTCAAATAGCTAAGTTTAAACAGTTGTTACTACAGAAATCTTTTTCGTTCGGTGAACATCCAATCTCCTGCCATGGTTTCTGTCCCTTCGCCATGTACTGCTATCTGGGTCTCCCTCTAACTCACTGGACATTTTATCTAAACTAGAGTTATGAAGAGCGAAGCAGATCCTTGTGAATCCCCCAAACTCTGGAGAGGATATTCACTGGGCTGTGGTAAGCCTGTAGAAAGGGTTTTGTGGTAAAGTTTGTGAGATAGCCTGAGTCTATAAGTTGCTATAACAAACTGTCACAGGCTAAGATACAAACAGCAGAAATGCATTGCCCTGAGAGGATAGGAAGCCCCAGATTAAGGTGACAACAGATTGTCACCTCAGTGTCTGCAGAGGGCTGCCACCTGCTTTAAAGAGAAGGCCACACTAAGTGCAAAGGTGGAAAGATGTCTGTGTTGGAAGGCAGAGGGATCAACCCCTTCCTTTGGGGCCTTTTGTAAAGACAGTAATCCCATCCACGAAAATCAAAATCTCACAATCGACTCCACCTCCCAGGGGCTCTATCTCTCGGTCCTATCATCCTGGAGTTCAACCCCCAACACAGGAGTGTCTTAGTTAGGGTTTTACTGCTGTGAACAGACACCACGACTAAGGCAAGTCTTATAAAAACATTTACTTGGGGCTGGCTTACAGGTTCAGAGGTTTAGTCCATTATCATCAAGGTGGGAACATGGCAGTATCTAGGCAGGCATGGCACAGGCAGAGCTGATTCAAGATTCTTCTCTGCTACTTAGATGTTCATGGAGGAATGTTTATCTTCCACTGTCTGAGGACATTCAAACTGGCTCAGATTCTATCCCAGTCTTTCAATCTTACTTGAAAACATTTTTGTTTTTTAAAATCACAAACTAAAGTAGAGAGGAATACTCATTTCTCATTTCTATTAAATGAGTTCTTTTCATAAGGTTAGTTTATGCCCACTACTGACCAAGAGGAAAGTGATTTGCGCTAATGATCACATCCAATTAGGAAAGAGAAACAATGAGATCTGGCTTCTCAGGATGAGGGGAATTTGAGTAATTAAAATTATTTCAGAGAGGCATTGATTTCCTTTAAATTATAATATACCCAGAAGCTTATTTATATTTCATAGATAGTCAAAAAAGTTTGTAGTTATTTGGTCTTTCTCATTTTAAACCACAAGTGGGCCGACTTTTCCATTTTGCTGAGAGATGCTCTCTATCTCAGAATAATAATGGAGAATACTCCATAAATACTTCATGTTTATGAGGCTATCTCCTACCAGGGAAGCCACACTGCTTTCAGTGTGGCAGCTGGGGAGAAGGAGAGTGGATTCCAGGGAAGCAGTTTTTGGCTTTAACTTTTTTTATGTTTGGCAACTTTGTTATTGTTGAAATCCTCCAAATTAAAATGTAAAAGCTGAAGTTATAGGCCGGGCTTGCTTGACTTTAATAAAGGATGCTGTTTCAACAGTTACATGCCAGGCTCTCTGTGAGTTTGTCTTCCGCCCCTGTCTTTTATATTTCAGAATAAAATTCCTTGGGTCTGGTATACGCAGACATTTTTGTTTCCATTATTTCTATCATGTTACGATAGAAAATGGATTTCACAGACACGGTGCATGTCTTAAGAGGAAACAAGCCTCCTGTGCACTCTTTCATGGAAATCTTTACAATAGAATCAGTTTTCACTTGTCTGGGAGCAGTTCATGTACGGCCCATTTGGGGCAGAAAGATGGTTGTGCTGATCCACCAATGTGGCTTTAAGCCCCACGATCACTTAAATGGGGAATTTCTCTCTCTCCTTTCCAGATTTAACTTGTCACAACAATGTTTTTATGGATGCAGTAAACCAAAAACTCAGATGCAATCTTTTTGTCCATTGTAAAGTAATAAAACAGTTTATTTCTCATACACAGAATGAAATTAAACCAGGGGAATATATATGGTATTTTATGTATGAATTTCTAGGAAAGGTATTGAAATGTGACAATAGTACTCTATTTAAACAGGGTCTTTTTAAAAACAACTGGACCAAGTCAGCAAAGCTAAATCATACCCTCCAGCAGTACCTCCCAATGTCCCTCATATGACCCTGAAGTTGAGCATCAAAGCAGATGGCACAGACAAGATAGTGTGGCAAGGGGTAGGCCAGGAGGACCATCTCCCAAGATATTTATAACCTGTACCAGCATCCATCATTGGTCTCCTCACATCCAGCTACAGCCCATGTCACAACATGATCATTTTTTGTCTATTCCTCATCTTGGTTTTCACACTTTACACAGAAGTGTTAAAGCAAAAGTCATTCATTGTTCACCACTCTATCATGTACACCTAGTGACAACTTTGGAGGTTTGGTTGCTTTAAGAAACACAGAAATAGTATAAGAATATGTTTTGGTTTTAATTCCAGGTGTGGGATATGGGGCTGTGTCATAGCAGCTGACTATGATTTGCCTGGTACTTTAGCAGGGGAGTGATTTTGTCACCTGCAGATCGTTTCTGTGATGGTGTTAGGTTTGGAATTCTGGAGACTTTTCAGAGGGTATGTAAATGCTAGGGCACCAAGAGACAAAGTTGATTTGTTATTGTTAGTGGTGGATTTTTTTGGTTGGTTGCTGTTGGCTGCAGTTTGTTAAGTAGTCTTGTACAAAGGAAAATCAACAAGAAGAAATTAGACATCCTGATGGCAAAGATCAAATTGGCCCCGGAACCTGATACCCCTAATCAGCAGGAAGTAGTCTAATAATAACGTCTATCTCTCCCTTTTCCGTCTATCCTTTTTTTCTCTCTTATCCAGTGTTAAGAGGTTGAAAGGATGGAAAAAGGGTGTATAATGGTAGAAGAAAGAAGAACCCATAAAGTAGCAAAAGACTGGCTACAATATGCATTCTTCAAACCTGTACATCCAAGAGTACGGGTATGTGTGCTCCCCTCCTTCTAGAGGTAGGTCAATTTTAAGTGTGTGTGTGTGTGTGTGTGTGTGTGTGTGTGTTTGTGCATGTGTACTTTAGATAAAGTCAGATTCAAAAATCATAGTCACTAGGGATTTTAAATTTTCCTTTTATCCTATAGAGACTCTAAAGTTTGTGTGATTTGGTCAGTTAATGTTTATGGAGACATTATTTATCTGAAAATGTACCTGTTTTGTGCCAACTAATATTTTGAGGCTATTTTAGAAATTGTGTAATCATTATTATGGTCACTTTAGGTCTCCTATGTCCATATGCGCAAACAATTGCAACCCTGTCCCTAGCCCTGAGCAAACACTGCCCTCTCTATAGACCAGCATTACTCAAAATTTTGTGAATTCTTTCAAATTAGTCTTTTACACAGCATGTATTTTTGAGGTTCATTTCTGCTATGGAATGATTGGTAACTTGTGCCTTTTTATCATCAAATAATATTTTAAGGTGTGGCTATCCTGACCTATAACAGTACTTTTGCACTAGATAACCTCTAGTCCATGTTTAGTTTTTTGAACCATGCATGTACTGCTGTGAATCTTTACTGGCAAGTCTTTGGTAAATATAGCTTTCCATTTCTCTTTAGAATATATTGTGGTACACATTAAAGTTGATGCTTACTTTTTAATTGGGGAACAAAAATTAATGTGTACCCATGCTGTTCTCTCTCCATCTCTACCCCTCATAATGGACTCTCTCCTGCTCTTAAATAGTCTACAACCCTTGGATTTCCTGTAATATTCTTTTATTGCCCTCTCTTATATCTCCCTTTCTCCTTTTAGACTTCTGTGTCCCCCTCACAGCCCTCATATTCTTGGCAGCATTCATTATTGACACGATTTCTTCTACCCTTAGTGACAGCCATTTTTACTAGGATGAGGTGAAATCTCATTCAACAGATAGCTAAAGATGTTGAGCGTTGTTTCTAAATATCAGTGATTTGTATTTTTCTTTAGAAGTCTCTAAATAGAATTTTCTATTCAGCTTGTTAATCCATTTATGTGTTGGCGGGGTGGAAGCTTTTCTTTCCAATGTATGTTTTGTGCTTCATCAAAGATCAAGTGCTGTAACATTGCAGGCTTATTTCTGGGTTCTCCATCCCATCCCACTGGTCTCTGTGTATACTTGTGCTAATATCAGGTTGGTTTTGTTCTTATGATTCTGTAGTTTAGTTTGATATCAGGAACCCTGATGCTTCCCCGATTCCGTCATTGATTTCTGCTTAGTAGTGCTTTGACTTTGGACGTATTGTGTGTCGCTGTATGAACTACATGTTGCTTTCTGGTTCTGTGAATGTCATTGGAGTTTTGCTGGAGATTTCATGGAATTTGCAGATTACTCTCAGTTACTTGAGAATTTTTTACATCACATTTTTTTCCTGTTAATTCAGGAGCAGGGGAAGCATTTTCATCATTTTAATTTTCTGCAATTTCTTTCTTTAGCATCTTAAAGCTTTGCCTCCTTGCTTAAGCTTATCCCTGTGCTTTGTTTGTTTGTTTCTTTAAGCCATTCTGAATAGTATTTTCTTCCTGGCTTTCTCCTCCCCCACCTCCTTCTCCTCCCCTCCCCCCTCCTCCTCTCCCTCCTCCTCCTTCTTCTGACAAGTTTCTTATTTATATATATAGTAGCTACTGAGTTTTATTTGTTAATCTTATTCTCTGCTATTTTTCTGAAAGTATTTGTCACTCAAAGAATTTTCTGGCGAAGTCTTTTACGTGTCTTAAGTGTACTAGTAGGTCATCTACAAATGAGGATAGTATAGTGTCTTCCTTTCTTATTTGTATATCTTTGTTTCTCTTACCTTATTGATTCAGTCAAGTACTGTGTTGAATAAGAATAAAGAGAGTAGGTAACATGGACTTCTGTTTGATTTTAGAGGAAACATTTTCAGCTCCCCCCCCCCCAACTACATACAATGTTGGCTATAGGCTTGTACACCATAGCAGTTCTTATATTGAGACATGGTCTTTTTGTTCAGAGTTTCTTCAGGGCTTTTTATCATGAAGGGCTATTGATCTTTGCCACGGATCTTTTCTTTTCTTAAAAATAAAAAGAGATTTACTTTTATTTCTGTGTTTGGTTATATATATATATATATATATATATATATATATATATATATATATATCAGTGTATGGGTGGCTGTAAACCCCAGAAGATGGTGTTGGAACCCCTGGAAGTTACAGGCCTTTATGTGCTGACAAACATGGTGCTGGAAGCAAGATTTGTGTCCTTTGTAAGAGCAGCAAGGACTCTCAACCACTGAGAGCCATCTCTCTAGCACATAAATAGTTGCTACTACTCTTCCCACCCCCCCCACCCCCCTTTTTTCTTTCCGAGTTTGGGTTCTAGGGAAATGAAGTTGGGTCCTTGCATTTGCAACACAAGCACTTACTGATTGAGCTGTCTATGTGGTCTCCCACAGGCCTTTTCTTTTTCTTTTTCTCACATTTATTGGTTACTTGCCTAATATCTATGTAGTGGCCCATATAAATCTTTTCCTCATGTTTAACCTGAGTTGTTTTCTGAATTAGATTGTGAACTTCTTTTTTTTTTGAGACAGGGCTTCTCTGTGTAGCCCTGGCTGTCCTAGAACTCACTTTGTAGACCAGGCTGGCCTTGAACTCAGAAATCCGCCTGCCTCTGCCTCCCAAGTGCTGGGATTAAAGGCATGAGCCACCACGCCCGGCCTAGATTGTGAACTTCTTAATGTACTTTAGATATAAATTTTTTAAGAATATGTATTTTAAAATGCTTTCAATTTGTCGTTTGTCTTTGTTAGTAGTAATTGTCTTTTGGAAAGGAGAAACATTTAACTTTGTTGACATTCAATTTGTCAACTTTTCTCTAGCTAACCATGACTTTAGAGTCATATTTAAGAAATCTTCACCTACATCAATGCCAATTTTATTTTCTTACAGCTTTTCACTAGAGTTCTTATTTCAGCTCTCATGTTTGGGTCTCTGGTCCATTTGAATTGATTTTTCATATGACCTGGCATAAGGATCCTAGGTCAAAATTATTTTTATTGTTTCATATAGACATATAATTGTACTGGTAACATTTATTGATCTAAAAAACTTTCTCCAGTGAATTCTTCTGACTGTCGAAAATCAACTGACCACAAACACATAGGCTGACTTCTGGAGTTCATATTCATTTCCACTGATATGTAGGCCTTGGTGCCAGCCCTAGGTTCCTCATTACTTCTGCCATCTGGCAAGTTGCAAAGTTGGGTCATGAGAGAGTTCTCCATCTTTGTTGTACTCTTCTAAGAGGAGCTAGTTTTCTCATGGCTTCTTCCGCTGTAGACAGTTTAATTATAAAGTTTACAGGAAGGTGACCATCTTCACCTGTATCCCTCTGTAAATGTGTATATGTCTTCTTATTGTCTTTGAGATGGGCTAATCTTTTTGAGGGAGCAGACCCACCCACTCAATACTAGCAATGTAAAAGAAGAGCCACTTACCTAGCTCACAATCCCATGTGTCAGCAATTTGGAATGTGCTTAGCTAAGCAGGCATGCACTTGGCTTGTAGTCTTGTATCCATAGCTGTCAGTCACCCTGGCAGCTCTGCTTCTAGGGCTAGACTGGATGTCAGTCGGGGCAATGGAGAGGACTGGGCCATGTGTTGATCATCAAGCTATCAAGCTAGCTTGAGCTTGTTCCCATAGCAACAGGGTAGTAAGACCTGCAGGAGGGAAACCTTTTCCAGTCTCTGCTGATATATCATTGGTTGACACTCTCTTGTTCACTGTAAAGGACAAGGCCAATATCTAAGTCCACTTGTGAGGAAGCAAAGACTAATAGAGCTAACTGGAGGTATTACCTGGATGAGTCTACTACAATTTCTAATAATCTGCAGGGCTTTTAAATGTGAGCCAAAGAAAACTCTCACAGTGCAGCTATTTCAGAGTAACAATTTTAGGCATCAGGCACATAGCGTGCCATAGGTGACCCACTTGTAGACAGTCATGTCTCCTCTGAAAGTCCTAGTCACTAAGGCTAAGGAGAAACAAAATATGACCTATCACTTTCTTTAAGGAACCAAAAGAACCACAGTATATTCAATATAAAAACAATGAAGCACTCCAAACTCAATTCTTTCTAGTTTAATATGTTTAACCTTTAAAGGGGCAGTCTTAGTTCAACCAGAGCAAACATGAAGGTTTTCCATTAGCCACACATTAGTCTCTTTACATGACTAAGCCTAATCATCAGGCTATCCCGACATTAAGATGCACTCATCATATATGAATCATTTAGCTGTATAAACATTTTAAAAATCATATTATGAAAACACTCACAGAGGCAGGGAATGTTACTCAGTTGGTACAGACTTTGTGTAGTATACATGAATCTCTGGGCTTGACCCCAATGCTTACATATCAGGGTGTGAAGGAGCAACCCTGAACTGGGAGTACTTTGGAGGTGGAGGGAGATCTGTAGCTCGAGGTCATTGTTGGAGACATGAAGAGTTTGTGGCCAACCTGGGCTACAAGATAACCCAGGCTTTTTGTCTCTAAAACAGAACAACAAAAACAATACCAAAACAAACACAAAACAAAACAAAACAAAATAAAATAAAGAAATACTACAAAACCAGAAAATGAGGAGGACCCAGAAACAGTCTTGCTCAGCCCTGAAAGAAGAGTGGACTTGCTTCTGAGATATAGTACTCAGTGAGTGAGAAAATTTAGGGCCAATCTGCATGGGTGACATATGCTCTGTGAGACAACTGGGGAAAGCCAACTTTCATTTACATATATATTGGAAGAAATAACTTTGGCTTTATAAATCCATTTGGACCTTGCAGTTACCTGGGTTCTGTTTATTTTAGAATTTAGGCTTCTAAGAAAACTGTAGCAAACTTGGTAGCTAAACTAAGTGATTCATTCAATTTGGGGCTTTTAGTTTTTCCCCGAGATCTGACAAGTTGGCAAACTGACATAACTGTTTTTTTTTTTTTTTTTTTTTTTTTTTTTTTGGTGCATTATGTTGGGATGCCTGATATGGAACTACACCTGGCAAATATAAGTAGCTTATGTCCAAACCATTCAGCAACGGATTGAGAAACGAATCTCTTGGTGGTGATTGTCCCGGGCTGCCATTATATAAGGAAACTTCTGAGGAAGTAAAAAGTTCTTCGTAGTCAGACAGAGGTGTGACCCACCTGCAGGCATCAGGTTTTGTACATATCTGTGCAACAAAGCAAGAAAGAGATGCCTGATAAGGAAGAGTTGCTCTGTTAATTAAATTAGCAGCAGAAAATTTTACTAGCTTTAATTAGAGTGAAATAAGCTACGGAAATAAAGATAGTGATTAAAGCATGTTAATCTCATTAGAATCACAATATGCATTTGTTTGGGGCTTCTTGATAACATAGAATTATCAGCCTGAGGCAAGAAAGCCACAGGGACGCATTTTTAAGCAGAGGATCCAACGAACAGCACCCACACCTGCAGCTGCTGTTGGATTGCCAGCTTGTTTGCGGGGAGATTATGCTTGATAAATAGCTTCCAAGTTACGGGTCATTTCGGAATTGATAAACGCTGTCAAACAGGGAGGTTTTAAAAATGCATGGCCACCCACGGTGATGGGATCTAAATCTAACTGTAGTGTTTCTTCTAGCTGAGCAAGACTTTAGCCAGTGGGGTCCCAGCTGTCTAGGAGTTTCCAATCATGGACAGTGTACATCAGAAGATGTCTGTTGGGTTTCATTCTCCTGGTACAACAAAAGGGTTGCCTGAGATATTCAGCAAAAGGCATCACAGTATGCATTGAGAGGAATCTTGTTTGATTACATTCAACACAGTTCGAGACACATCTTTAAATACTCATGTACATCTTTCAAATTTTACAATTTGTACTCATGTACAAATTGTAAAATTTCTAATCACCTGAAGGGGCAACTGTTAAAAAAAATTGTCTCTGTCCTTTGCAATGTATATGCATATAAATTTGTTTATAGAACTTCAATAACATTTATCTATCTATCTATCTATCAAACAACAGAATATATCACATATTTCACTGTTAACTTATAAACAAAGTTTTTTTTTTAGGGGACATTCAATTATGAATTATATAAAAACAATGCAGCAGATACAGACTTATTTGACTTTAGCGTTTTGAGATGTTTATCCCCCCAATAAGGCCTTATGGTAAAAATGGATTTTCTTTCCGTTTTGCAAATGCCAAGACATAAGAAGAGAGTCACTTTCAGTGGCCAGTGTTATAATAGAACATTATGGCTGTTACAAATCAAATCATTTACAAAAAAATAGACATTTTATTGTCAATTTGAAGGCATAGATTTCAGCCATAGTCACTCCATCCTCTCCTATTGCAATGATTTAGTTCAAAAGAAAACATTATTCAGTATGGATTTTTTCATTGAAAAATATAGAGAAAGAATTTTCTTTCATGCTTAAGGCTAGAATACAAAAAGGTAAAGTGAACAATTGCTGGAATATACTTATATTAAATTTATTCACCTACTTTCTTAGATGTACCCAATTCATTAGTTATAAACCACAATAAGGAATATATAGCCATCATAAAACTCTACAGGAAGTTCAATTGCAGTTGAGTCTATATATGTGGTTACATAATTATGTAAGTTTTCAATCAATTACTACTTGCTAAGAATCCCACAAGAAACATAATTCTGTCCTGTGTGCTTGGTATCATTTTTAAAGGAGTATATACCATCCAGTGCGTAGGTAGGTGGCTTGCCTTATATATTATTTTAAGGTTTTTATTTTTATTTATTTGTGGAACATGTGCGTGCATGTGTGCAAACATGTGTGTGTGTGTGTGTGTGTGTGTGTGTGTGTGTGAGCACACGCATGCATATGTATCTACATGTGCATATGTGAATGCTTACACCCACAGATGCTAGAAGAGGGCTTTGGATTTTCTGGAGCTTGAGTTTTTAGTAGTTGTACTACAAACTGAAGTCTGGTCCTCTTCAAGTTCTCTTAACCACTGAGCCACCTCTCTGGCCCCTTGTGTACATTTTGAAGAGATGTACTAATAATGTATGATTAATACAGAGATGGAAAAACAAAACCACTAACTTGGTAGAACAGTGAAACACTGTAAATTCAAACTTTGCTCTCTTTCTTCACCCCTTCTTTTGTCTGAACAATATGATGTGGTCTTAGCAAGATGCTTTTCATAGTGGGGAAGGCAGTGGCAAAGTATGATGTCATGTTTGAACGAGGTGAGATTGCTTTCCAGCAGACTTTATGGGTGTTGAAGTTGGTCTAGGATGAGTAGGCTTTGAACAAACCTTACTGATAAGTGCTCATATGATTGGGATAGCCACCTTGGAAGGCTGATGTAAATGTCACTTTTATGTCCTCAGATGATGAGATGACAGCCATACCCAAGTTGTGCAAATACATGGCTTGAGTTAAGCCCAGAGTATAATTTCTCTGTTCTAACTATCTGTAGATCTAGGCCTTGAAGCTTCTATCCTCCATGCAATCTACTCTTCCAAGAAGATTGATTCAGTCTGGCTTATCTCTGCTTCTCATTGAATTGCTCTGCCTGGCCTCATGCTAACTTTGGCAATGCATTCTAATTTTCTGGCTCCTTCTCATTCTCAGGCTCAATCTGTTCTCATCATGTGTAGCTACTTCTCTTTGTAACCTGTCTCAGTAAAATTGTCCCAGTAAAAAAACACACACACACACACACTACCTTTCTCTCCCCGCACTGTTGTTATGTTGCCTTTCCTTCCTGTCTGTTCCCATGAGAGTTGGACTTACCCTATGCCTGACTCATTCTGTCAAATCTTTCTCTGATTCATCACTTTGTCTGTCCCTCAATTAGACAGTTACTTTCAAAGATGGCTGCTTCCTTCTACAAACTAGCCTTACATTCATTGTTAGAGATTAAAGGTGTGTAGTAAAGGCATTTCTCTATTCCAGCCAGACTACATAGACCTAGAAGGTCTTTGGAGTGATCCCTTGCCAAAGCAGCAATGTTGCTAGATTAAGATTCCAGTGGGTGCTGACACTTGGTTGGGGGATTTGGCTACATCCTGGGAGCAAAGTAAATAAAAGTGTACAGAGATAATAAATGGAGCAGTGCTAATCACTGTTGGGAAGAGGGAAAGGGAGAAAATGACAATGGAGTCTGGTGTTTGATCAGAAGGACAGGAATTTGTTTAAACACAAAGTTTTCAATATAACTTATATATGGATTAATATGTATGAGGTAAGATAAATATTGCTAATGATGTATCTGTACCACATATATGTTGCAGGAGCCTATGGAGACAGACAGCTCTGCCAGGTGGGAAGGATTGTGAGCATTGACACCCAGCACCAGGGATTCTATCAACACTCAGATACAGATATGCCAAGTCCATATTGGAGTCAGAACCACAAGTCCTGATCTAAAATCCATATTGCAGCAAGAGAACTTACAACTCTAGGGCAGAGATGGGGTTGCTCTTACATAAACATTAGGATCTTAAGATTAAGAAAAGTAAACAGAGATACTTAATAAATGATGGGAATATTTCAAAGAGTACAACACGAGTTAGCCAACAGACAATTTTAACATGACAAAGCATAGTAAACCCTTTTCTTGCATTACAAGATAGCAGGAATGAGTCAAAGCTTTTAGATTAAGCATTTATTCCTAAATCAGTCTCAGAGTCATTATTTCAGGAAATTAGGCATGGGAGGAAAAGCCCATGGCTGCATTGATCAAAGATTGAACATGAACATTATGAATGCATCATCTCGGTAGTGGGCAATACTGCCAGGGATGTTTCTGCCCAAAACACAGGATGTGAATGCGATCATGAGCATAACAAAGCCAGAGTGGTGGATGTTCTGAGCAACTGGCCTGGAATATTAAAAAATGTGCCAGTCATAAAAGATGAAACAAACCAACAGAAAGCCGGACACTGGTCCAAAGAGCCATATAGGTTGCCAGCTAACTTAAGCTCTTTCGCTCAAATATCACCTTCATAGTGAAACCTGAGGGGAATGGTGTGTATGTGTTAGAGGGTTATGTGTATGTGTATGTGAATGTGTTTGTCTTAGAGGGCTCTGTGTGTGTATTAGACGTGTGTGTGTATTAGACGTGTGTGTGTGTGTGTGTGTGTGTGTGTGTGTGTGTGATGCCTTGTAGGAAAAAAAAGGCAGCCTGAAATATTTAAACAGGTAATGAAGGATTGAATGACAAAGCAGTTTTGAAATTCTATAATAGTTTCAAAAGAGAAAAGAAGGAAACATAGGAGATGTGAAAAACCTGCTTCATTGTTGCTGTTGTTATTTGTTTTATGCTATGAGCTGACCATCTGTGTGTTTGGTTTTGTTTGTTTCTTGAGATAGAATTTGATTTGAACCTAACTCTCCTTGCCTCTGCTTTGGAAGTGCTAGGGTCCTGTGTCAGTTAGCTGGATGGCTGAACCTTTTTAAGATTACAAACCACAGCGTATCTCCTTCCCATCTCACACTGAGGGAATTAGAATAAACACCCTTAAGATCCCTTCCATATCCAGGGCTACAGAGTCTCGGCTCACAATCCAAATATTAATTATACTTCACGGTTAGACAAGGGCAGAAAACAATCACACGCAGCTTCCTGGTGTCTGTGCTTCATGATAAATTACCTGTGGTGTGAGGCAGGGAATAAGGGAGTGTAAAAAAACCCCACAAATAATACAATTGAAGATTTTTGACTAAATGAGACAGAAGGCTTGTGGCTCTGTTCAGGAGGTTCCATGGTCTTGCAAGCACTGACCTTAATTCTCCTACTCCTCCTCTCTCTTCTTCCTCCCCCCACTCCCATTTCTCCTTCCAATTGACAGGTATTTCCTAAGCTTTTCCCACATTCAAGGGAAGGGAAGAACTAGGGTGTGGGAGCAAAGCGGGCTCTGCCTGCAGTGGGTGTAATTGTCCAAGTTGCAGTAACAGAATCGAACACAGACAAGAAACCAAAACTGCAGTCACCTCCCTGCACACCAGCAGTTTAGTATTCCAGGCTGCCCCTCTGAGGGTGACAATCAGATTAGCCTCTTAATCAAGTGTTACTCCCTGGCCCCAACCCATATTTTCTCCCTTATTTGATTCTTTTATAGACCAGGTGACATATGCCCCCTTTCATTGATAGCTGTAAATTTTTATCAGGGAAAGGCAAAGTCTTATTTAACTGAGCAGCTTCCTAAACACTTTATCTGCCTAATGACTAGGAATAAAGCGGGCTTGTCACTTTGATTTTTAAATCTCAAAGAAACCCTCTTTTCCCTTTCCCACCACAGGGAAAATTCTAATTTGTGGGTGAAGTGCACAATCTTATTGATGTAAAATTATTAAATACAACATGCATTGAGTTCTTAGGTTTAAGTTGCTTTTTGTAAGTTAGGAAAATGATAGTTGTATTATTTTATATAATTAATTATTATAAATTAGTTATAATTATTTTATCATATTAAAATATATAGCAGTTATTTTAATAGTAGAGAATTTATAACTACACTAGAACATCATTGAAGAGTGTTTATCTTTAAAATCCATATTGTTTTCTTCTTGGATTGTTTTGGAAATGATATGAGAGCTCACGATATTGAAGAAAATGTTTTTAAATTTTTTTTCTCTTACTGGTTATCATTGTTTATTAAGCCTACGTAGAAGAACGTACTAAGGAAGCCACTCAGGAGTAGCTCAATGGCTCTCTGTTTGAAGGGTTGGCTACTGTTCCAACCAATAATGTGTCTATTGTCTGCGAAAATGTTAATTGTTAAATTGATTATGATATTCATGTTCCGACAGTCCCTTTAAACACTGCACAATGTACCACGTGGGGAAGGAAAATAACTTGCTGTTTGAGGCATTTTGGAAGCATCTCAATTACGAAAGGTTAGACCTATGTACCTCGGTGTTTTCTAGATTTGAATGGTTCAAACCAAGAAAGGAATGGATACGATTTTTAAGCTAGCTCGTTCTCTTCATTGCTCAAATTCCCTAAAGTAACAAATGCTGGCAAGGCAACTGCACTTTAAGTGTTTAGAGTAGGGAAGGGGATTAGGAGAATGCTTAGAGAGTCATTTTGGGGCATTAGAGGGCATGAGGCTCAGAGTAGGGCACCTGGTCCCATCATGCCTGGGTATACTCTCCAAGTATCCAACCAGTACAAATGTAAAGAAAGCAGGGTTCCTGAGGTCCCTTTAGAAAATAGAAATGCTACTCTGTCCAAATTCATGTCTGGCACTTATTAATTACTCACTAGTAAACTCCAACTAGTCTTTCAATAAATAGTTACTGAGACCCTTTGATGTGGCAAGATTGTGCTTTCAGCAAAAAGCCCTGATCTTAATTACCTACCTAGCTAGTTAAGGCAACCTGTGCTATCAAGCCTAATCTAAAAAAAGGAAGAGTAACTAAAAATAAAGTCACCTGAGCAAAGTCACCCCAGTGTTGCAATGGAACTGAGCATGGTGTCCATCTCGGGGTGGGATGCTGAGTCAGGGGAAATGTTCCCAGAAAGAACACAGTTGGGAAGTCAGAATTAAGTTAGTGGGACATTTACTGAATGCAATCATTGTATTGTAGCCATTTAGGCTAACTTTGTTGTTAGGAGATAGGCAGAAGTTAGAAGTATGGGGGTCATGGTCTTGCAATTTGCTTTCAAATAACTCAGCAAGTGTGTGTTTGTGCGTGTGTGTGTGTGTGTGTGTGTGTGTCTGCATGCATGTAAAAGAGGCAGGGAGGGAGGGAAAGAGAAAGAGAGAGAGTAAGGAAGAGAGATAGACAGGTGGACAATGTTTGGTGAAAGTAGAATACAGGTATTTCACTAGGGTTTTTATAATTTTCTCAAAGGTTTGAAACCTTTCCAGTTATGATAGAAATGAGCAGTGGGGTAGTATGGTATATGAAAGGTACAATGCAGACAAGTACAAAAAGATTCAGTGTTACCTAGTTTTGTAAGTTAGAGGCTCAAAGTAACACCTCTGTGTGGTTCAAAAAGCTCAAGAGTTCTACAAAGTGATACAAGTGACACACAGTGAGGTTAAATGACCAGGGCCAGCTCATCTGCCTCTCCCAGCTCTAAGCGGAGGACAGGGCTCTCATTTGGAAACACAGAGTGGGTATCTGACCGGGTTCTAAGGAAAACAACAGGTGCAAAGGATAGTAAACACCACACTTTCTGCCCTCATTAACCAAAGTTTCTTTTTGCAACTTGCAGAAGTTGATACAGAGACTGACACAGGAGCACATAGTGCTGAGATGGCATATTTAGTCCTGAATAGAACATTTCTGTCATGGATATGACAGTTTTTGCATGAACAAACTGCATGCTGGTTACCTACGCAAGCCTTCACGATGAGATTGGACCTGTTTCCATTTCATCATGGACAGTGGCGGGGCTCATTAGTCTCCACTCCTCATCAGTTAAAGGAGACCTGGGAAAGAGCTGCCATTTTTCTTAAAGGTGTAGCCACTGACAAACTGATACGGTTTCAGTAAAGAACCCCTTCCTCATGCCTATGCTGGAATCCTGAAACTCAGTGGGAAAACAAACACAGCAAAGTAGCAGGATTATTGGGGAGGATCCCTTCCTTGGGGGTAAGGAGATCATAAGAGGGGATGATGGGAAGGCATGGGAAAACCCCTCAAACTCAGTACATGCATATACGAACTTGCCAAAGAATAATGGAAAAGGTACCAGCCACTGATCTGAAGACTTTGAGAGCAATCTTACCTACATTGCAACTTGAACATGAAAATATTGTTTTATACATAAACATAATTAAAACAAATGAAAACAATCGAATCCACTAAAATAATGTTTAAAAATGAAAAGGACAAGCTTGGCATGGGGGTGTACACCTGTAATCCCAGCAGGTGTGAAGAGCTAAGGCAGAAGGGTTATAAGTTCAAGATCAGTCTAGGCTGCATGGTGACAAGACAAGACAAGACAAGACAAGACAAGACAAGACAAGACAACAAAACCAGACTAGTCCCAACACAGCTAGAAGGGTGATCAAGAGCCACTCTTTATTATCAATTTAGGGACATTTAGGTTCACCATAACATGCCTCTGGATGTTTCCAGAAATGTTAACAGAACAGCAACGACTCACCCTTAACGTGGGTGGTACCATTTTCTGGGACGGAATCCCAGAGTGAATAAAATGGAGAGAGTAGCCTGAGTGGCGACCTTTCTCCCTCTTTGCTTTCTGACTGTCTATGTCAGGTGAGCAGCCACCTTAAACTTCTGCCCCTTGCCTTTCTTGTCATGCTGAACTAGTAACGGGGCCCATGGATAGACGATACCCTCAGACCCTGAGCCAAAGCACCTTCCTTCCTTGAGTTGACTTTGTCAACCTTTTTTTTCTCCTGTCACAGTAGCGAGGAAAGTCCACCAGATGATGCCGAGCACGTTTAAGAGAATATAAATCTTTTCTGTCCGGATTCATGAGAAGCCCAAGTCAGTTACAAACAGACCTTTTTTTTTTTTCCAGAGAAAATTGTGACCACTGAAGTGCTGTTATAAAAAGCCTCATTAAAAAAAAGTCGTAGTATTTGGCAAACTGTGCAGCAGAGAAGTGAGGTTTTAGCAAAAGCCACGGTAATCTTCAGGCTTCTATACTGGCCTGGATCAGCCTTCCTTTTTCTTCCTTTGGTGTTTGTTTTTTTGCACTGGGAAGATTCAACTTTTAAAGCAGAATCCGGCAGCCTGTGCTCTGCTAATCTGGCCTTCTGAGCCACCATACTCAGTGGAATAAGAGCCACAAAGATACGCATTCATGTGTCCTTCTCCATTCGTCTCAATCAGCCAGCGGATATGTTAAATGAGCCTTACAGAAGCATAACTCACAAATAACGGAATAACGCTACTTTTAGGATTTTCTTAAAATCAAATTTATTATGTTCATCATGAGGCTTAAAAAATTTGGCATCTTGAGAGGAGGAATTAAAATGTGAAAATTTTCTAGAATTTGAATTATTTAAATAGGAAAGTAATTGTCTTAGTCAGGGTTTCTATTCCTGGACAAACATCATGACCAAGAAGCAAGTTGGGGAGGAAAAGGTTTATTCAGCTTACACTTCCATACAGCTGTTCATCACCAAGGAAGTTAGGACTGGAACTCAAGCAGGTCAGGAAGCAGGAGCTGATGCAGAAGCCATGGAGGGATGTTCCTTACTGGCTTGCTTCCCCTGGCTTGCTCAGCCTGCTCTCTTATAGAACCCAAGACCACCAGCCCAGAGATGGTCCCACCCACAAGGGGCCCTTGATCACTAATTGAGAAAATGCCTCACAGCTAGATCTCATGAAGGCATTTCCCCAACTGAAGCTCCTTTCTCTGTGATAACCCAGCTGTGTCAAGTTGACACAAAAACTAGCCAGTACAGTAATTTTGTTTTAACAATGGTAATATTTTTATGTGTCGAAGGAAGAAATAAGTGTGCACCACCTCAATCAAAAAAAAAATCTCAAACAGATTAATAATGAGCTATGTAATTATCCACTTATATTTAATATATTCCTTTTGGTATCCTGTGGGTGTGCCTACAAAATTTAGCATATGATTTAGCCTTTAGTTATTGCATTGATAACTTATTGTTTCTTTGCTTTCCCATTATTTAATGTATAGAAGTGTTATATTTCTTCAGGGTGAGTTAGGGTAGGGCCTCATAAGATGGGGAGGAAATGACCCAGGCAGAGTGGGCGAAAGGGATTCACTGTGGGGAATAGCTCTTCACAGAGTGTCCTAGGTTCTATTCCACTGCTGCGATGAAACACTCTGACAAATGAAATCTTAAAAAACAAACAAAAGCTTAATTTGACCGACAATCCCAGAAGGACCGGGGAGCCATGGCAATAGGAGGTTGAGGCAGCTGGTCACACTGTGCCTAAGAGCTGTTGGCTGCTTGCAGTCCAAGATCTCATTGAAAGAATGGTATACCCAACTTGTGTGTGTGTGTGTGTGTGTGTGTGTGTGTGTGTGTGTGTGTGTCCCCTCTTACCTCAATCAACAATCAATATCACGTACATTCTCAGAGGCCCATATTCCTGGTGATTATAGATTGTGTCAAGATAAAAATAAATACTAACCACCCCACTGGGAGATGCTGGTGTTTTGAAAAATACCAGGGCAGCAGTGGTCTCCATGATGCCTTATATAGCAGGGTTTGGTATCACAGGGTCAAATCTGTTAACTGCGACATCAAGGTAGAAAGGCGATGGAGGGGAATGCTGTTGGAGGAGAGCTTTATATTAGTTTCTGGGAAGTAAATGATCTTCTGTGTAGCAGGCAGTCCCCAGAATGTTGTTTGAGGGCTGAGGGACCTCCAGTGTCATCCCCCAATGACAGAATGTTGGAAAATGCTAAGAGTCCAGAGGACAAACAAATCGGCTAAATTTCAGAGCAGGACTCCTGTCGCAGGAGCACCAATATTGACTTTTCACAGAAATACCAGGGAAACAAAAACAAAAGCAAAAGCAAAAAAAAAAAAAAAATAGTCAATGGGACAGAGTTTGATGATTCTTAGTCTGATGCTAAATGAACACTGTAGAGTGAATATTGGTTTGGGGTGGGGGAAGAAAATGATATTAGGTTCTATCTTGTCATAGTCTTAGGGTACACTTTCAAAAGAGAATCCATTCAGGTATTTGGTTCGACTAACTTTTCAGATAAAGGATCATGGTGCTAGGCTGAGCATCAGGACCCAGGCTCTGATAGATTTTAAGCTTTAAGGATCGAGGCATCTGTTTACTTTGCAATGAGAATCCAATGCCTGGCACATCATTAGTACAGCATCCTAGGTGTTAGGAGTAGACCCTGTGCTGATATTTGTACACTGTACAATACCATTTCTTGTATACCTAAGTGGGGCAAAGCCAGGTAGAGAAGGCCCACCTTACATGATTAGCTTGGTTTAAGGACTGACAACCTAGTTTCTTCTCCTGGCTTTAGAAGTAATCTTCTAAAATGGTTTCCTGTGAGTGTCTCACTGACCACCTTCAATGATCACATTTGTCTTCTTGAAGCTCCTCTGTAAACTTATGTCTACATCTATAGCTTAGTTTTGAAGAATGTAACGGTGGCTAACTTTGCCACACTGAAAAATTAACATTGCTGAATGGGTTATGTCTTCTAAGTTCACTATTCAAATGAAGTAGCTTTCCTGCTCTCAAATGATACTACTAAAAAATCCTGAAAAAAGAGCTCCTGAGGCAGTAATAGGCAAGAATGTCCTGTCAGTCAACCCCCCTGAACATCTTGCTTTATGAATGATGCATAGGTTTATAGTGAGTGGCGAATTTTGCCATTAGTGGATGGTAGACTTCATTCCATTTGCCCAGATACAGCAATGCATAATTCAGTACAGCCAAGCACATATATTTTCCTTTGCATTTATTGTATTGCAGAGGGGCTCTGTGAGCCATTTTCTTTATAATATTTGCACTTTTGGAAAAATTATTTAGTAATTATTAAGGTTTAAATTCTTATTACATATTTGAAAATCAAAAGTCAGAGAACTGAAATAACTTTGCCTGAACTCAAGCAGATGCTACTGGTGATCTTATTGCCCTAACTAGCTTCTTAAAAAATTAGTGTCCATCTCTGACTTGAAAACCATTGCAAAACTGATTGTTTGGCTTCATTTGACACATTGTCCCTATCCAATCTCCTATTGATGAGTTTCTTATTCTTTCACTTTCGTCTGCTACATCCTTACTGATAATTAATTATATCATTCAATCTCCTTAATAATTCAGAAACCTGAACATTCTTCATGAAAGTAAACTTTTATGAAATTAAATACTCACATTTTAGAAATGTTAATATCTACATGCCTTCTGAGTTCCATTTGTTTGTCAGTGTCTAAAATGCTTGATTATTCCCTTAAGAGTCTTCTCCTATAGATACTTTCTGAGTTTTCCTTACATTATTCTATGTAAGGGGTTCTACTACTTCTCCGGAAGTAATGATCAATGGATGCTTTTATTAAGTTAAGTTTATTACAACTCATCTTTCTTATGGCTGCATTTCCTACAATGAAGCTGTCTGTTCATTTATATGAACATCGCCTTCTCAATGTTATCTTCAGATCTGTATCATCAATTACTTAATACAACCCATTTATTCCCATTATTAATTTAATGCCATAAAACAGAAGATGAACAACTGTAAAGTACAATCAAATAGTATGCACCCAGAGCCATGCAGTTATTAATGTACATAGCCCTCTATGTCCTTTTCTTTTGTGAATCATTTAACTAATATTCCCAAATATACAGAAAACTGAAGTTTGCCTTGTTTACAGTCATATTTTTGTATGATGACATACAATAGCCTTTTGTAATGCAAGTCTTTGGCAAGGGATGTTAAAATTGTCATAATGAGAAGTTTTCTTGATGAGGATTGAGGGCTACACTTACCTATTAGAACAAGCACAAATGTTTATTGATTGTTGTTAGATATTATGCTGAATTACTAAACTAGTAGTGGTTGTAGATTCTCCTCCAATAACAGTGATTTCACTAAGACTAAAGACTTATGTAGGTTTTCAGTAGCAGGTATGGTATCCCTCTTCTTGAGTGGGTCTTAAGTCTATTTTGAGAACTGTTGGTTACTGCTAAGCTATGTATGCTGCTGCTATAAGATCATGGTGCTAGGCTGGTCACTGATGTGGTTCAGAGGCACCGTAGCTGAGTAGGTGCCTCCTGGTACCTTCTGGTACCATGGAGCTAGTCCTCCTTGAAGCAGGGAATTCAGATCAGTTCCATCTCAGGTGTCTCTGGGCCCTGCTTTTGAACTGCACAGGGGCTTCATCAATAAAAACTTACCTTCCACCTCTGTGAGGTAAACCAGGGCAATGGAAATGTTGCCCTTGGCAAGGACAAGAATGAATCTCTTTTTTTTTTTTTTATTAGATAATTTCTTCATTTACATTTCAAGTGTTATCCAGAAAGTTCCCTATACCCTCCCCCCTCCCGGCCCTGCTCCCCTACCCACCCACTCCCACATCTTGGCCCTGGCGTTCCCCTGTACTGGGGCATATAAAGTCTGCATGACCAAAGGGCCTCTCTTCCCAATGATGGCCAACTAGGCCATCCTCTTCTATATATGCAGCTAGAGACATGAGCTCAGGGGGTACTAGTTAGTTCATGTTATTCTTCCACCTATAGGGTTGAAGACCCCTTCAGCTCCTTGGGTACTTTCTCTAGCTCTTTCCTTGGGAACCCTGTGTTCCATCTAATAGCTGACTGTGAGCTTCCNTTTTGTGATTGGGTTACTTCACTCAGGATGATGGCCTCCAGATCCATCCATTTGCCTAGGAATTTCATATATTTATTGTTTTTAATAGCTGAGTAGTACTCCATTGCGTAAATATACCAAATTTTTTGTATCCATTCCTCTGTTGAGGGAAATCTGGGTTCTTTCCAGTTTCTGGCTATTATCAATAAGGCTGCTATGAACATAGTGGAACATGTGTCCTTATTACCAGATGGAATATCTTCTGGATATATGCCCAGTAGGGGTATTGCAGGATCATCCGGTAGTACTATGTCCAATTTTCTGAGGAACCGCCAGACTGATTTCCAGAGTGGTTGAACCAGCTTGCATTCCCACCAACAATGGAGGAGTGTTCCCCTTTCTCCACATCCACGCCAGCATCTGTTGTCACCTGAATTTTTTATCTTAGCCATTCTTACTGGTGTGAGGTGGAATCTTAGGGTTGTTTTGATCTGCATTTCCCTGATGATTAAGGATGTTGAACATTTTTTCAAGTGCTTCTCAGCCATTCGGTATTCCTCAGTTGAGAATTCTTTGTTTAACTCTGTGCCCCACTTTTTAATGGGGATATTTGATTTTCTGGTGTCCACCTTCTTGAGTTCTTTATATATATTGGACATCAGTTCCCTATCTGATTTAGGATTAGTAAAGATCCTTTCCCAATCTGTTGGTGGCCCTTTTGTCTTGTTGACAGTATCTTTTGCCTTACAAAAGCTTTGCAACTTTATGAGGTCCCATTTGTCAATTCTTGATCTTACAGCACAAGCCTTTGCTGTTTTGTTCAGGAATTTTTCCCCAGTGCCCATATCTTCGAGGCTTTCCCCCACTTTCTCCTCTATAAGTTTCAGTGTCTCTGGTTTTATGTGGAGGTCCTTCAACCACTTAGACTTGACCTTAGTACAAAGAGATAAGAATGGATCAATTCCCAGTCTTCTACATGATAGCTGCCAGTTGTGCCAGCACCATTTGTTGAAAAGGCTGTCTTTTTCCACTGGATAGTTTTAGCTCCCTTGTCAAAGATCAGGTGACCATAGGTGTGTGGATTCATTTCTGTGTCTTCGATCCTATTCCATTGATCTACCTGTCTGTTGCTGTACCAGTACCATGCAGTTTTTGTTAAGATTGCTCTAGACTAGCGAAAACTCTTCTCAACAATAAAGAACCTCTGGTGGAATCACCATGCCTGACCTTAAGCTGTACTAAAGAATGAATCTCTTAAACAACCCTAATTAATAGTTCAAAAGAGGGCTTCTGAGGTCTGGTATTGGGCTTTCTGTCATGTGGTCTTTGACTCTTGAAACAAGTGTTGTCAACCCAGATATGAAAAGTTCATTATATGTATATTTATAAGTGGAATAATATGTGTTATGAGGTGTGTGTGTGTGTGTGTGTGTGTGTGTGTGTGTGTGTGTGTGTAAATAGTTAATAGCATGTTGTCTTGTAGATTTTTCTGACATCCATTTATGGCCTTACTTTTGGATATCTTTCCAGACAAGACCAGGATTAGAAAGTAGCTTTTTGAAGAAAATGTCATTGTGTTCAGGGCACTGAGAGCCAGTTTCTCTTTAAGAAGTCATGCCCTCTTCATCTAGAGCTTTTGACATAGTTCCATGGATGACTTGGCAAGCTTGCATTTCAAGGGTCCCAAGGAATCTGTACCACAATCAGGATTGAGAAAACTGTCTTTTATAGAAGAGGGCTCTGCTAAGAAATGAAATGCTCTCTGTCAATACAAGCCAATAAAAGTATGAACACTGGAGCCAGAGATAACTATTCGTTTTCAAACTTACCTTGCTCGATCAGACATTTTCCTTTAGGTAAGAGAACCTTTATAGAAACAGGTTGTTCCTATAGTACCATCAGTACCATAGAAACTGTACTGAGGATGAAATCCAGGAGAGACACTGTTTAATGGCAAAGTGCTGGTACTGATGGTACCCAGAACAGAGAACCTTAAATAACACACAAATTCATTTGCATGAATAAGTCAGCCAGGTGTAGCTTGGCACCTATTAAAGATAATAAGTTTATATATATATATATATATATATATATATATATATATATATATATATATAATTTATAAAATACATATATTTATTTTATAAATGAGTTTATATTTTAACAGTTTAAAAATGCCCTCTTCTACTTTTAACATTGTAACCATTGCCAAGTTCTAAATCCTCAAGTTATTTTTTAAAAGATTATAATAATCTATTTCACATGTTAAATTTTTTTTGTGTGTAATGTGAGCTTACATACTTGTATTTATTTACACATGTATGTCCAAGTACACATGTGTAGCAGTCAGATTCCTTCCTAGATCAGTTTTCACCACATGTTTTGAGATAATATCTCTTACCAGACTTGAACTCATCAATTTGGCAATACTAGATGCCAAAAAGTCCCAAATAGCAACCCTCCAAATATTGGAAGTATTGTTATATGTTTCCATGCTTGGAATTTTATATAGATTCTAAAGATCTGAACTTAGTTCTGTATGCTTGCGTGGCAAACACTTTACCAACAGAGATATTTCCACAACTCCTCAAATTTTAGTTCTGATAGCTAAACGTTCTTCAGCATTTAAGCTAATATAATTTATTCATTATTAAAACTCACTTTGTTTGAATTATGTTTTCAATATACTGGACAATTTGTACTTACAGATATTATATTGACCATTAATTTATTAATTCAAGGAGAATATTCATGATTTCTTACTGTGGGTCAGGCACAGTACTTGGTTTTTGTTTTGTTTGTTTTGGAGTTTGTGCCTGAGTGTGTGTGTGTGTGTGTGTGTGTGTGTGTGTGTGTGTGTGCTTAAAAATAGCTAATCTTATGCATTCTGAGGAATGATATATCTAAGTTTGCAGTTTACACTTTTATATTCCCTAGTATTTATACTTGCTATCTCAGTAAAATGAGTCAAATCTTTAGTAAAGACACAGGTAGATTGTTACCTATTTCTTCTTAACTTTTAGTCTTTGAGTAACTTTTATTATGAACAGAGCAAGCATGGTGACCTGAGACAAGGGTGTAAGGGAGGGCTACGCATAGAAATAACTCTCTGGCATCAGGAGGGTTTTAAGTGCTGATGCTGTATGTACAAACTGCAAAATACAGACATTAATCCTCAAGAAATATGTGGCAATAAACAACATATCTTAAAATACCGATTAAAACTGTCTGTTTAGTCCAACAGTAAATGCTCTAGAGGCATTAAATTGAACTCCCAAAGAATTATTACCTACTTGAATCTTTTTAATTTCTCAAATGCCTCTAATATATTATTTACCACTTGTTAGTTTTTGAAATCATGAGAGTTATGCCATTTTAGCATTAAAAATACATAGGTAGAGCTAGATAAATAAAACAATAAATCTCTTCTTCTTCCAGAAAGCCACCCTGCCCTCTTGGTCTTCCTTCAGAGTTCAACAGTTGTATACAAGTCAGTCTTGAGAGACACTATAACAGCAAAGGCAGAACTCAAATTATGTGTTCCCACAAACTTTCCTCTGACTAGCACTTACAGTGAGAATCCCAAGGGTCACGGACATAAAACATGTTTTTTTTTTTTGTTTTTTTTCTTTATAGGAGAAGTGCATGTCTCTACTTTGCAGAAGATATTTATGCACAGAAGGGAACACCTACTGTTGAAAGCTCAATTCAGGAAAATAGAAACTTATTTGTTATGGGACCAGGAGATTTAAGAATAGAAAATACTGATGGAACTTGATTCCATTTTAAACATCAAGACTGTCCAAATAATACATATTATTAGCTTCATAAGAAAGCTTAAGAGGTTGTGGGTTGGTTGTACTCACAGAGCTTGGAAATGCTAGTTTTTGCAGGCTTTGGGGGAGCATGGTGCTTTTTCTAGCCACACAAAACACCAGCTCACAGAAAATAGAAAGCAGCAGTTCTCTTGTATGTAGCTGGGCACCTAAAATTAGATATGGCCATTTTGCCTAAAGACATATTGGCATCTCTTTTCTTCCCTTAAGTTTGGTCTTCCACCCTGTGTACTAAGATGGAATCCAGGAATCAGAAAGAAAAGTGTGAGTCTGTGGAAGGTGGTTGATAGATGGAAGTGTATGCAGAGAAGGGTGTGAGGAGAAGGAGGAACCTTGCATAAGACAAAGGGACATAGAATTACTGTCTTTTCAGACACTGCATGTCCAAGTTATTTTTTAATTCTAGGAGCTTTTTTTGGGGGGGGAAGCTTTGTGGTTTTAAAAAATGGCTATAATTAAATTGTCTGAATTAGAAAAGCAAAACATTTGGGAGCTTTTCTATTTATAGTTTGAGAGCAAAGGGGGAAGGACAGAGAAGAAGGAGGAGGAGGAGAAAGAGGAGAAGGAGGAAGAGGAAGTGGAGGAGAGAGAGAGACAGATAAAGACAGAGACAGAAAGTGAGAGAGGGAGGGAGGGGGAGAGAGGGAGACAAAAAAGAGAGAGAAAGAGAGAGAGAGAGAGACAGAGAGACACAGAGACAGAGAGACACAGAGACAGAGAGACACAGAGACAGAGAGACAGACAAAGAGACATACTAGCCCTGCTCAGAGATTTCTGGGTCACCTCTGACTTGTCTGTGGATTTCTGCCATTGTTTTCTTCTCCCAGAGACAGAAGAGAGCAGCATGCCTTCTGTTTCTCTTCATCTGTACCATGCTGAACCTTCTTTATGAGCTATTTCCCAGTGGTTTGTTAATCAGCGTCTTAAACAGGTTTAACCAAAGAGGGTCAGTGCTGCAGTAAATCTCCACCCAAATATGCCCCAGCAAGGAAAACACAACACAGTTAATATGAGTACATGTTGTGCACCTAGACTGGGCAGACCTACCGCTACACTACCATCTTCCACATGTATGAGACCCCTTAGAACTTGCGGTTTCTCCAGGCCATGTGCTTCTGATCCACTTTTCTTCTTCCTCCTCCTCTGCGTCCTCTACTTCTTCCATTTTCTCCTTCTTCTCTCTCTCCTCACCTTCCTTCCCACCTTCCCTTTTATCTGCCCAATCATCAGCTCTCCTTTATTTTACAAATTAAGGTGGGAAGCAGGTTTACAGGAAATCACCTGAGTGCTGACTCACTCCTTGTTTACAACCACTCACCGGAGGAGAATGGAATTAACATCAAATATAATTAGCCCTAGGGCTATCCACAACATTTCCCCCTTTCTGTCCAATTAAAAGACTATTTTATCTCAGATATAATTGAACACAACTATTATTATTTTGTAATTTATAAAGTACAAGAGACCTAACACCCAGTCCATCATCTTTGTTAATTAAACAACCTCTGTCATATATCCTTACTTAAAAGACTTATAATTCTACATCTGGCTATGTCTTGGCTTTAGGTTGAATCCCATCTGAAAACCATCCTCTCAAAACTGTTCCTCTCAAACTAAAAAGCCTGGGTTGGCTAGAAGACTATGTAGTTTTTCAACACAATCAGAAATCCAAGAATGACTGATATTAACTGAAAATATATAGGAATCTTTAACACAGCTTCTAAAACTTAGCCAATCCTTAGAGACCACTGATCTGCTGGACAGCCCCTTACTTCAACACATTGGAGCCTTGGTCTTCAGCCTACTGGCCAGGGTCATCTGACAGACTTAGAGAAACAGGAATATTAAGGACTAGCCTACTCTGTCTTGGCAGAATCAAGCTGTTCTAACCTGTAATCGTGTCCTTTCTTTGGACAGTATTATGTTAGTAGATAAAATGAGGCAATTCTTGCCTAGTGGCTGTTTTGCCACAACTGGAGTAACTCAAAGATGCTCAGTTTCTTCTTTGAATACAAGACAGAGAAAGCTGTCCGGAGCAGACTAGCCTCAACAACAAGTGAATAGATAACATTAAACGTCACATTCTGTGGACTTCTGACTTTTTTGAAAACCAATTATCCAGCCATGAATTTCCTATTTGGCCCTTAACTCAAGCTTAAGAATCTCAGATCTGTTTATAATAACAGCAATAGAAGGACTGGGTCCAAGCCCTGTACTTCAAAATTTTAGTATCAAAGACAATCTATAATAACATTCCTTTTCACCTCCCCTTTATCTGCCCAATCATCAGTGCCCCTTTATTTTACAAATTAAGGTGGGAAGCAGGTTTACAGGAAATCACCTGAGTGCTGACTCATTCCTTGTTCACAACCACTCACAGGAGAATGGAATTAGTATCAAATATAATTAGCCCCAGGGCTATCCACAATAGGTCAGGAACTCAGTACCTCCTCTTACCTGACCCTCAAATAGCTTCCCTTCTTCAGCCTTTTGTCTATAATCTTTCAGTCTGCACACTATTTAACCAATTGACCATTCAATGGAAATGTAGAATTGATAATAGAGTTAAAGGTCATAACTGTGGGACTTACGAGGCTGGGTTTGCCAGACAATTCTACCAATAGAATTCCGTTATGAAAGAAATTGAGTATCATTCAAATTTCTTGTCCCTAAAATATACTTGATTTATGTTAAAGTAGAAGAATTTTTGTAGAGATCCTCTTTGATCACATACACACACACACACACACACACAAACACCCATACAAACACACACAACCATGTACACACAAACACACATATACACACATGTACACACACAAATACACACATATACACACACAAGCAAACACACACGTATACACAAATACATACACACACAAATACACACACATACACACTCAAACACCCATCTGAAAATATTTTAATAAGTATATGTATCACACAAACAGTATGATTTTTAAAGGGAAATATTAATTTTTCATGTCTGTGTTGCTTTTACATTTAAAATCATGAAAGTAATTTTAGGCCTCCTGAAAATATAAGGTACTGGGCAAATTTTTGAATGATGCACTTACGTATTCTGCACTACATTTCCCAGAACACACTGTGAATGCTTAAAAAAAAGTTTCATTCTTGTTGGTTCCTTTATAATTTTGGAGTTTCGCAGATCAGCTGAGATTGTTATTGCTGTTTTAAGATTGCTATGCATGTCTCTGTTTAATTTTCCTGTTCACTTAATTGTCTTCCACTTTCTTTCAGGCTTCCATAGTGGTTTCTCTTATTTTTTAAATTAAATGACTTTTGAAAGATAATATCCTCCGAAGACTCACAGATTCTTCCGTCTGGGTAGAAATCCCTTCTCAGGAGAGAAAAAGTGAACAGCGTAGTGGAGACAGGACAAGGACGCACGCAGCGCTCTAGATGTGAAGGGAGAATGCTCGCCTGGACCTCAGGATCGGAATGTTTGAAATTTCTATCACTCATGACGTGGCTTATTGGTCATGATCCATCTCTCCTTGCTTCGTTTCATTTGTCAGTTAAAATAATAACAGTTGTATCCCCAGCGCCTTGTAAAGTCATTTATTTTCAATTCCTATATAGGGAACCCCGTTCATACTGAAGCCTGTATTATTAACTAAAAGTCAAGGCAGAAAAACTCCCTTCCCAGGCAGAGAGCCCGAGGGGCAGCTGTTTCCTGGTCTCTCAGCCTTACCCCTTACATTGCCTTACACTGTTTCTTGCACGTCTGTAGGCACTGGATTTGCTGACTTAGCCTGGTATGATAAAATTCTAGTTTCAATTTACCTATCTAAAGCATTCATGTTGAGATCAAACCTGGGGATATCTAGGAACGAGTGAAATCTTATTTTTGCTGAGACTCGGACATTTGATTCATAATGTCTGCCTTCCAGGACATGATTATTTAACAAGGAAAAGCAGAGAAAGTCACACACTAGCTTTTGCACTGTAGTCTTTAGGGTTTGCACATACTCTTCCCTTGGCTATTCTGTGTAGAAGGTGATAGCCGTGGACTCCTGGTTAATTACTCTACTGTACAAGGAGCTCTCTGCAGTTGATACCACTGGCAAATGAAAACAAAACAAAACAAACAAACAAAAATCAGTTATCTCCAATGGAACCTCAGCAGGAACATTAACCACACTTGAGCTCTAAGCTATGAACTCAATGTTATTTTTATAGACCTTTCTGTTTGATTTTGCTTTCTTTGGCTAGTTGTTTTGTTTTGTCTAATTGATATTTTTCTTGTTTATTTTGTTTTTTCTTTTTGTGCAAGGTGTATCTGTGTACCTATCTCTCTCTCTCTCTCTCTCTCTCTCTCTCTCTCTTTCCCTTCCCTTCCCTTCCCTTTTTCCTTCCTTCCTTCCTTCCTTCCTTCCTTCCTTCCTTCCTTCCTTCCTTCCTTCCTTCTTTTTTTTGTTTCTTTTAAAGAAAGAGAAAAAAGAAACATAATTTTGAGTTGGTAGGGAGTTAGGGAGGATATGTGGAGCTGTGTAGGGGAACTGTCATCAAAACACATTGTATGTATTTAAGAAAAGAAAAATCTGACCATTTTGTTACTCTCCTTATCTCCCACCTAACAGAGAATATGTGTGTCAAAATAGAGATACTAAAAATGAATCAATCTTAAACATCACATAGATTTTAAGGAGGCAAAAATTGGATCTGGATACTATTTCACTTATACATTTTCTGCACCTCTCTCTCTCTCTCTCTCTCTCTCTCTCTCTCTCTCTCTCTCTCTTCCTTTCTGTCTTTACCTGCCTTATAATAAATACTAAGGGTAACTATTGCTATTAACACCTTGATTTCAATAGCACCATTTCCCACACAGAGACAAGGACTAAGCAAACTATTCACGTGCCTTCTTTCCTGGAAGATGCTCCCAGTCTTGCCATGTGATTCTTGTGACCACTGCCATTTTGGAAGGGGGACAGAACAGTCCCAAGGTCCAGTTACTGGCATGTGGTAGCAAACCTGGATAGGACGGGCTCTGAAATATTGTTCCATCTTCATAAGGCTAAATGCCCTTCAGAGGACCAACTATGGTTTTAGGACTGAAATCATCTCATAGACTGGATTTTTGATAGGAATCTGATGAACACATTCTCTAAAACTTACTAAGTGAGGGAGGAAGGTAGAGTCACATTCATGAATCACCAGTCCTGTGGGAAAGAATAGAAGGGTCAGAGTGTTTTGTGATTAGTCTCCAATTACAGCTTCTCAAATAGTGGACAGCATTCTTTCATGTATTTCTTGAAACTAGGTTAATTTTCAAAATTAGTTTTCTGTTTATTCTAAAAAGTCCTGTGTGTGTGTGTGTGTGTGTGTGTGTGTGTGTGTGTGTGTGTGTAATGTGTGCACATGCATGTGGACGTGCATGAAGAAGTTGAAGTGGATGTGTGGTATCGCCCTTGATCTCTCTTCCATTTATTCATTGACAAAAGTTTTCTCAGTCACAACCAGAGCTCACTGAGATGCCTCATCTTGTTAGCCAGTTTTCTCCAAGATCCCAGTCTGCCACATGAGGCTGGAATTACAGGTTGCCCCATGCTCACCACCAGAACTTCTATGGGTTGGGGGTGGGGGAGCAGAACCTGGGTTTTGCTCCTCATACTTCAATCCCTTTCTCTGAGAGTCTATTTTCTTTTGTAAATTAATTGCCATTTTTATTTAATAATCCTTGTATACTATAGAAGCCTCGATAATAAGCACTAATTACACATAATCAGAATTACTTCCCTTCTCTGTGCTCCCCTTCTGTCTTGGATTTTCTGTACAGAAAGAAACAATAAATTCTTCAGTTTGCTCTCTTGGTGCTAAACCTCATTATTACTTCATAATAGGCTTACCAGTCCATTACTTGGCTTTTTAATGGGTGACATTATTTTTATTCTTTTATAAGCAATATGAATGTAATTATTTCATTACTTTGACATCACCAAAGCTGATTGCTATGTCTTAGTAAAACATATCCTTTTACTTTCTAATGCATAATTTTCTTCCAGGTTTCCTGTTTTCTGTCTTAAGAGTGGCCTTTTAATAAAAAATATATAAATATTTACAATTTTTCTTCAAGTTTTTAATCACTTTGCATTTTTATTGTAGATTATTGAAAAATGCTATGTACCTTTTAGTCTTATAAGCTTTTCTATTTATTAATTTTAATGTCCCCTTTCCTAAAACTCCAATTATTTCTTTCAAGTGAATGTATTTCTGTACTTCTAGAAGCAATATCTTCCCATATCCCTCTGAAATATTGGTCATGAAGTCTAGTTCCTCTTTGTGTGTGAGTGTGTGTGTGTGTGCATGTGTATGTTTGTGTCTGTGTCTGTATATGCTTGTGTGAATCTGTGTGTATGTGCATGTGTGCCTGTGTATGTGTGTGTATGATTCTATGTGTTTGAATTTGGTTCTTTTTTTCACTTTCACATAACACACCTTCTTTTACTGTCTCAGGGTTCAAAGTCATTTATGTGATGAAAGAATGGAAATTTATTTAAGCATTACCTTATAAGTGAAGGCACTGGCCAGTTGGCAGGCTCTCTAGAGCATTGGTTCTCAACTTGTAGGTCACAGCCTCTTGGGGAATTTAACAACCCTTTCATAGGGGTCATATATAGATATCATGCCTATCAGATATTAACATTATGATGCATAACACTAGCAAATTTACAGTTATGACAAAAATAATTTTATGTTTGGGGCGGCTCATGACAACATAAGGAACCATAATAAAGGTTTGTACTATTAGGAAGGTTCAGAACCGTTGCTCTAGAGCATGATTGGCTCAGTTCATCTTTTCTACTGGGAACCTTTGTCTAAATTCCTGTTATATGCTGTCTTGGTGTCCAGGAAGACACTGAGAAGAAGCCCAACCTGGCAGAACTAGAACAAGAGAAAGGAGGTGAGAATATGACCATTCTTGCTTGGAATTCACTTAGCTTCTTAATTTTGGTCATTGCTCATGTAGGTCTCAGTCATGCTCGGTGTTCTCCAAGACTCAAGAATCCACAAAATCTCCTCCAGTCTCTGGAGGAGCAGGCATGTTTTGGTCAAAAGGATCCAACATTGCAGGTGGATTACCAAAGAGTTGGTCACTGTCATGCAGTCAAACCAGACAGCCCTCTGGATAAGTTCAGGCATCTCCATCCTGCCTGTGGCCATAGCCAGACTCCTCGGATTTGTGGATTGTGGAGCTCTGTGGGACACTTTGACTCCCTGTTCATTTTCTTCACATACCAGATAATTAGTTTGGAACTCCATGTCTCATTTACTGATTTCTCAATGTTTCATCTGTTCCCTGTCTTCCAAACAATTGAGTTTTTCATCTGCTATTTTCCTTTTCTATTGCTTATAAGCATTTATGACTTCTGTATCTCATTATTTTCATTTAAATGAGGTTGACATTAGAGAAGCATGTGGAAGAATGATTTTTTTAAACAAGAACTCTAATTTGTTTACCTATCATTTGTCGTCTGGTTATAAAGGAATGTTTACTATAGTTCTCAGTGCATCACAGATGATCATTTTGGATTAAATGAAGTTTGTAATTGCAAAAGAAAGTTAACAATTTAACAAACATAATAATTCTAATACATATGTACAACACTATAAAATTTCAAGGCTTTCAAGTAGGTATGATATGGTTACAAAACTTTGCCATACAACTATTTTAATACCTCACTCTAAGCATAAATAATATAAATTGCTTTACTGGTCATAATGACAACATATAAAATCTACAGTGAAATGAAAAAGGTTAATTATAAGTGTTGACAATTGTAAAAAAAAAAAAATAAAGCAAATGCTCTAATATTTTTGGTTCAACTTTGGGTGAGAGTGCCAAAATTGATTATTTTCTAGATAAACATATGTTTGGCTGTTGATCCCACGCTATAGAGTATTAATATTTGTTTCATGTATCATAAAGTAAACTTACTGTATTTCAACTGCACAAGTACATAATTGATCCTCATCATATTGTACTTGGACTATACAAATAAAATATTTTTATCACAATAACCATATGGAGTCATGTTCACTTTAACTTCATATGGAAAAATAAAAATCCAGGATAGCCAAAAAAATTCTTAACAATAAAAGATCTTATGGGAGAATCACTATACCTGATCTCAAGCTGTAGTACAAAGCATAGTAATAAAGATGGCATGATATTTGTAGAAAGACAGACAGGTTGATTAGTGGAATAGAATTGAAAACCCAGAAATAAACCCACACACCTATGGACACTTGATCTTTAACAAAGAAGCCAAAAAACATACAGTAGAAAAAAGAAAACACCTTCAATAAATGGTGCTGGTCTAAGTGGAGGTCTGCTTGTAGAATAATACAAATTGATCCATATTTAACACCTTGTACAAAGCTCAAGTCCAAGTGGATCAAGGACTTCCACATAAAACCAGATACACTGGATCTAATAGCAGAGAAAGTGGGAAAGAGTCTCAAACTCCTTGGCACAGAAGGAAATTTCCTGAACAGAATATCAATGGCTTAGGCTCTAAGATCAACAGTTGGTAAATGGGATCTCATGAATCTGAAAAGCTTCTGTAAGGTAAAAGACACTATCAATAGGGCACATGGGCAACCTTAAATTGGGAAAAACAAACAAAAAACAACAACAACAAAAAACCAAAACTTCACTAACCTTATATCCGACAGAGGGCTAATATCCAAAATTTATAAGGAACTCAAGAAGTTAACTTCCAAAAATCCAAATAACCCTATTAAAAATTAGATGTATGGGTTAGATTATTAAATTTAATCTGAAACAATACATTGTATGACCATAATTTTACATTGGTAGAAATCTTTATAGTTGATAAAAATTGAAGTTATAATTTCTTACAGTGGAACAGAATTTGTATATTGATTAAGGTTCTCATTTGTATAATTTTTTTATATTGATACAAATTTTTAAAATTAATTTTGTTACTCTAAGATAGGCATTGTGCCTATATAACCCATTTAAGAATGCAAGACTTAGACTCAGTCTTTCTAATAGCTGCTGTTATGCAAGTTAAAGGACAGATAGTAAACACATGGTTAGATTAGATTCTGATTTAATTATAATAAAGTGTTTTCAAATCTTCAAATAGAAATAACTAAGAATAGCCAAAGTTTAATAGGTCATATATACTATATATAGATAGATAAGCTTCAAAAACATCAGAAATCCATAAAATATGACATTTAAAATAATTTCATTATTAAATGAAATTTTTGACTAGGAGATATGTCTGCTCTTGACAGTACCCCCACTCAGTTCAAAAAAGATATTATCAAAACCTCCATACTTTGATATCAAAATTGCTCCAATTGTTGCAAGATAGCCACTGGGCAAAATTTCCCTAATTCATCTACTAACAACAACAACAACAACAACAACAAACCAAACAACAACAACAACAACAAACCAAACAACAACAATAACAAACCAAACAACGACAACAACAAAAATAATGTCCAGGAAAGGACATAAGATGCAGGGTAGTCAACAGCTTAGCTTTGCCGATACAAGGTAAGTTAGTCCTTCACAATTCCTGTGTTTCCTAAGGTCTGACAGATGGTTCTTGGTCAGAAGGCTGAAGACAGATGTTCCAACGTTTTGAGGAATAGGAAACTGTCCAAGTTGCTAGCTTTCTCTACAAATAGCTTAAGGTTTAGAAGCTATGTTTTCTGCTTCCAACATATTTAGGTAATATTTAATTTGTTCTTGGATCTCTGACAGTGTTGAAGACTAGTTATAGTCTCATAGTCAAACTTAAGTTGTGTAACATTAAGGAAGATGATCTAGGTTTAAAAGGATGGTTTTCAGATGTTAATGCAAGTTAAAATCAAAATATTCCAGGTATAGAATTGTAAGCTCTTTAAGTTAGGATAGATGTTAGAGTGACTATAGAAAATGTGGTTCATTTACACAATGGAATACTATTCTGCTATTAAAAACAAGGGCATCATGAATTTTGCAGGCAAATGGATGGAACTAGAAAATATTCTGAGTGAGGTAACCCAGACCCAAAAGGATACACAAGGTATGTACTCACTGATAAGTGGATATTAGCTATAAAGTAGAGAATACCCAGGATACAACCCATAGAACTTAAGAAGTTTAACAAGTAGGAAGGCGAAGTGAGGATGTTTAATCTCACTTATAAGAGGGAACAAAATGATCACAGGAGACAGAGTAAGAAGGGACCTGTATGGGAGAGGAAAGGGGGAGGGAAAAGGGGGAACAGGATCAGGTATGGAGTTGGGGAGAGGGGGAAGAGAAAATCCCAGAGGGCCAGGAGAATGGATGGAAATATGCAGCCTTGGGGGTGGGAGGATATGGGAGAACTCTCTTGAATGTATCAGAGACCCACTAGGTCTGCGGCACGACCTTAGGCAAAGTGCCCAACAATGGAGAGAGAGAACTCAAAAAATTGTTTCTGTCTAAAAGAACTGCAGAGACAAAAGTGGAGAAGAGACTGAAGACAGAAGCCTGGCATGTTGTGGTCTGAGAGGTTCTACCAGAAATTGGCTGAGATAGATGCAGATACCTATACCCCACCATTGGACTGAAGTCATGACTTCTATGGTTGAATTAGGGGAAGGATTGAAGAAGCTGAAGAGGAGAGCAACCCCATAGGAAGACCAGCAGTCTCAACTAATCTTGACCCCTGAAATTTCTCAGACACTGAGCCACTAACCAGGCAACATACACAAGCTGGTCCAAGGACTGCACCCCCCCTAACTCCCATTATATAGCGGAGGACTATCTGGTCTTGCCTCAGTGGGAGAAGATGTGCCTAATCCTCAAAAGAATTCCCCCAGGGAAGGGGGAGGCCTACTGGGGGTAAGGGAGAGCACCCTCGCAAAGGCAAGGGATGGGGGAATGGGATGAGGATCTGTAGAACGGGGGAAGAACAAGGGGTACAACGGCTGGGACATAAATAAAATAATTTAAAACAGTGATACTAGTTTGATATATATTCCTCAGTGATTTATAAAACACATGTGAAAAATAAATTCTTAATATTTTTTTGTCATAACCTGTGACATATTTCTTTAGTGTGGTGATTTGTTCTCCAACCATTATTCATGACTGACAATATCAGCATCAAATGGGGAGTGGTTTGCAAATCACTGACAACTACCTTTGATATACAAATGAACTAGAAACCATATAGTAGAGATTAATAGTCTTTAATACATTGAAAAGTTCCAGAGCCTCCTCCTAGAGTGTTTTCAATTAAGTCTGAAAACATAACTTCAAGAAATGTATGTATGTATGTATGTATGTATGTATGTATATATGTATGTATGTATGCATGTATGTTTGTATCTACTTATCTGCTATCTATCTATCTATCTATCTATCTATCTATCTATCTATCTATCTATCATCTCCATTATCTATTTATCATCTCAATAACTAAAGTACATGAAGATAAATGAAAAGTCATGGAGGCTGGATCAAGTATACATAATATGCATCAGTACTTTATCCAAGTAATTAAAAACATATTTGAATATGATGCCTGGAATCATTGTTTGCCTTCCAATGGCCATGACTAACTTCAATTCTTTAGTACAATGCTAGACGATCAGAGTATTATGCATCTTTAGAAGTGACAGAGTATGACGCTTATACATTCCCAGAAAATTAGAAAAGTCAACACTCATTACAGCTCAATGAATGAAAATAATGTATTTAAGGAACTCTCGTGCAATTAATTCTAGTTATATTGTAAGTCTTTCAATGAAGAGTATATAATTGTCTCACTTCCTATCCATCTATTCTTGGAAGTAACAGGGTTATCATACTGAAATTTTCTTGAATGTCATCCCCTACCACTGGTTGAATATAACTGTAGTTATGGTTTTTCTTTTCTTGTTATGGTTTAATGTGACATTTCCCTTTGTAAAACTGGACAGTAGAAATTTGAAGATTCATATTCTCTAAACATTTTTAACCACCCTTCATTTATTTATTTCTTGTACCTGCGTGTTTTGGGGGAGTACACATATGAATCATGGCATACATGTGCATGTCAGAGGACATTTGAGGAGAGTTAATTCTCTCCTGCTACCATGTAAATTCAGGGACCAAATTCAGGCCACCAGTCTTTGTTACATATGCCATCTCACTGCCCCTAAGAATCAGATCTCTAATAACACTGCACTATTTCTCTTAGAGATATTTGCCACTGGATTACACTGTGTGGTTGTCTGACTTTCAGATTTGGAACAACAGCAATTAAATACAGAAAGAACCTTAAACTACAAAGGGGATTCTGGAAGTTATATTCCCTCTGCTTCAAGACATCACAGAACATAGGATGGCTGTGCTATTCTCCATGCCACCTCGTTTGGTACAATAGCATGACCAGTGGACTTGTCTTTTCATCTTTCTTTTGTACTCTTTGGCAGAGTTACATACTCGCTTTGGCCCTAATCATTTTAATAGATTCTAATGTATCAAGTCAATAGAACATGTGCTAGGGTGTCAGGGTAGAATGTCTCCTTTGGTAAAGTGACCACAAGAATGTTCCTGCTGTGCTTCCTGATTTGTCTTATAACAACTGTGTCTTGTTGGTAAAATCTTGAATGAAGATGACATTGCTGCAGGCATGCTAACAGCCACAAGATATCCAGAGGACGCAGCAGGGAATTCCATGATACTATTCACTAGGCAACAGACAGCTTAATGCTCACATTTTTTTCCCAAATTTTTTTATTAGATATTTTTCTTTTTTTTTTAAGATATTTTCTTAATTTACATTTCAAATGCTATTCCAAAAGTTTCCTCTACCCACCCCCCTGCCCTGCTCCCCTACCCACCCACTCCCATTTCTTGGCCCTGGCGTTCTCCTGTATTGGGGCATATAAAGTTTAATGCTCACATTTTGATTGAGAAGAATGGAAATATTTTCTAGTCCAGTATGTTCCAAATGTTAATTCTCCTCAGATCTTTATTCCCTGGCTCTTCTTGATTTAATAAACAATATGTACCCCCGTTACAAAAAGGCAAGTAGATCTTAAATGGGTATCTAACAAGCAAATCAAAGTATTAATGATATAACTGAGAATACAGTTTTCATGATCTCTTCTTCATAAGAGGCAATATTTTCTGCATCGTCTGTGCTAACACGCCAATATGGTCTTGTTCTGGGGACACAATTGAAAGTGGTGTCCACAGATCACTCTAATGTAAGGAAAGATTGGGGCCACAGTCATTCAAGTCTACCAACAGTTACTACTGGAAGAAGCAACCACAAACTTGAGGAAATCTCAGAGTCACATATGTCGCTTTGAGAAAAATCACTTTTCTAAAATTATATTTGATTAAAGAACATCTGTTCCAGCACACATTAATAAGATCCAGCACTGTGGAGATCAGTTTGTTGACACTGTTTTTCTTTATGATAGTTCTCATAGCCACACTGGGAAATATACAAAGCATTTATTAGCCAAAAGTCTCTATCTATTCTCTTTTCTGTGCATGTAACATATAGATTGACTCTTTTTTGTTTCCATCTTTATGTCCTGACTAGAATTTGGTTGGTTTAGAAATGGCCTACTATTTTCAGTGCTAAGTCTCTGTTTCAGTGCTATGGCACAATAATGCCTTTGTAAAACCATCATTTTACAAAGTCAATTCCACACACTTCGCATGATCTATATCTCCCGAGCCCTTATACAACCCCCTCATCAACACACTTCACAGTATTTTCTGCATACTCCACTTTGCATGGTCTCTTCCTCTCTGAATCATAAGTTATGAGGAGGCAGGGCCATTTCCAAAATCAATTCCTGGCTTGAGAGAAAAGGGCCTCCATGCATCAGGAAACCATTTCAAAGGTTAACAGTTTATCCAAGGGCATTAATTAAATGTCTTTCATAAATAAGGGCTCAGAGCTGTCAAGGGTGGAGTGCATGAAGAGACAATCCAAGGCTACAGCTTCCTTCACAGGACAGAAATGAAGCTCTTCACAGAGGGAACCTATTAAACACATTCACTTTCAGATGACTGGATGTAACAAATGAGGGGAGAGGGGCAGGGATTGGAGGCATTCATAAAAGCCCTTAAATTAGGGCACAAAGGAAGACTGCTGTGTTCTCAGACACTGTGACAGTGTATGAGAAAAATTTTAAAGCAATGAAGCTGGAGATAATTACACAAATGATTGATACCAAACAGAAGATGATGGTTGATATCAGTTTGCTGCTTGTTGATTCTTTTTAGTATTGATTACCACACATGGTTTTAACAAGGACAGAGCCATTGTTAACTAGCTTAAAAGAATTAGAGAGTTATCTTTCTGAGGGTCTGACAGATGGGAATGTTGGTCAAGAAATGAAAGAAGAAACATGGAAAATTATAGAATGAAGTATTATTTTGCTTTTACGTCTGCTAAACACTTTTGACAAAATAGCACCAAGAGCTCGGAAATAAACAAGCTGACTTCTGCTGTTACATGAGTACTTAGTTGCAGGGTGATGAGGTGTAGGTGTTAGAAAATCAGAGAGGAATTCAGAGCAAAGAGAAGCACTGACCAACTTATTCACTCGCTAGGCTGTGCACTGCAATGTCACGCATTCCTAACGAGAGAGGGAATGACATGTCACAATTACAGAGAAAACATGGGGAAAAAAGAAAATCATCTTAAATATTTTGAAACATTCAAATGAGTGCTTGGTAGATCTACACCTATTTTGTTTCCAGATTATTCACTCTTGTCATTGGGTAGATCTGATAGGAGCTAATATTTTAAAAGAACAATGGACACTAGGAATAAAAAATAATTTATCCTAAAGCCTTTCTGTGTTGGTTTGAATATGCTTGGCCCAGGGAATGGCACTATTAGGAGGTTTGGCCTTGTTGGAGTAGGTGTGGCCTTGTTGGAGGAAATGTGTCACTGTGGGCATGGGCTTTAAGACCCTCACCCTAGCTGCCTGGAAGTCAGTATTCTCCTAGCTGCTTTCAGATGAAGATGTAGAGCTCTCAGTTCAGTCTGTACCATGCCTGCCTGGATGTTGCCAACCTCTCACCTTGATAATAATGGACTGAATCTCTGAACCTGTAAGCCAGCCCCAATTAAATGTTGTCCTTATAAGCATCTCCTTGGTCATGGTGTCTCTGTTCACAGCAGTAAAACCCTAAGACACTGTAAGACTTTTATTCTTAGTTGGAACTCTTCCCTCACCTTTATTCTCATTTCCTCTATTCTTTTTACCTGTTCTCTCTCTGTTGCCATGCCTTACAATCCTTGAAGTTGCAAATGTGACGAAGCAAGCTAGGAGGAGCTGACGGACATCAGGTTCAAGGTGGATTCTGGCTGTAACTGTATACTAGCTGAATACATAAAGGACAGGGACGAAGGTGGAAGGCTCTGAATATTGGCCAGGGTGCTGATTAGCTCTGCGTTGCTATTAAAAAAAAATAGCTGACATAATCAAAATCAAAAGGAAAAAGGCTTAATTTGATTCCAGATTTGGTGGTTTCAGTCTGTGTTAGGTTGGTCCGAATGCGTTTGGGCCTGTGTCAGGGCAGGATATTACAGTGGGAATCCATGGCAGAGGAAATAGTCCCTTTCAAAGCAGCCAGGAATTAAAGAAAAAGAAAGATTGTCCAAGATCTCCTCAAAGGTGTGTACCCTTGTGACTAGGAGATTAGCAAGGAAGCCCCAGCTCTTAAAGGTCCCAATATCCTAATAGCTCTATTAGGTAGGGGCCATTCCTTAACCAAATGGAATGTTGGGGAACATTGAGCCAAACCATTAGAGTCAAGTACCAGTGGTGACATCTCACAGGACCCGGAACTCCTGAGGCATAGTAGTTAGTGACTCTGGTACGTGTAGGTCAGGTGCAAGAAGATGAACAATTAGTGTCTGTGGCCGACCTGTAATTTTTCCCCAACCTGAGTGCACATTTTAAAACTGAGGCTGGATTTACTTAAGAGACAAATGGGGTGAACTAGATGTTTTGCTGTTTAAGTGCATACAATACAGTTTCTTTTAAGTGTAAAAGGAGATTAGAGTTATAGGTAGGGTACAATACTATAATAGTAGGAAGTGGCTCATATAAGAAAATGGAGACCAGAGTCCCAGGAGAATAAGGGGCTAGGACCATGCAGGATGCCAGACCTCACGTTTTAGACAGAGAAATGATCCTGAAATAAAAAACAAAACAAAACAAAACAAAACAACAACAATGGGCTGGATAGGGAGGCCAAAGTTATTTTTGAAAGTTCAAAAATTTTAAAAAAAGGGCATAAGAGTAAAATATCCTAGAAAAGAGGTGAATCTCTGACCTTTTGATCTGGAGTAGAGATGCAAACATGCAATCTTATATGTAAAAAGGGCCTGTGTTACACATAAGGATTAAAAGGATAATAGATGCTATAGCAACTGTGTTCCTTGCAAAATACAGCTGACAGGATGGTTAAAAGAAATGAAACCCTCAAAACACCTTGTAACCATGAAGGAAATTAAATTAGTAGCTCAAATCTTTCTTCAAATAAAACAGTGGAAACCAGAATGCGGTGTCCCGTTCTGGCTTATTACAAATCCTTTTATCTGTTTGGAAAGAGGGAATGTTCATCTCATTCTGAAGGGGAGCAGGGTTACACAATCAAAAGGCAGCAAAAGTTACCAAAGAGAGAATCATTAGTCAGTTCTTCCCATGCAAATATTACAAAAAATATGAAAGAAAGAGAAAAAGAAAAGAAAAAAGAAAAAAAGAAAGCCTAGGAAATCCAATTCAGATTTCATCAACACACAACTGAGTTCATTCTAGGCACCCCAAATGACTTAATAATATTAAAAATCAAATGTAATTTATATCAGTAGCTCTTTGAACATAAAGTAAATCAGCACTGGGGATCGTCTTAGACAAAGAAACTCAGAGAAATATTCATGACAACAATACATTAAAACATATATAAATCATACATAAAACATACATAAAAGCAGAAGCAGGATTATTTGGGGAGAGGAAGCAGAGGAGGAGGTAGTGGAGACAAGAGTGTATAGAATATGACTATGAGAAAAAAATTGCATATATGAAAACATTATAGTGAAGCCCACTGTTCTATATAATTAATACAACTGTGAATTTGTTTAACTTAAACATTTACAGGAGTTTCTTAAGTAAGCACTTGTTCTTAAATATCCCTGAAATAAAGACATGAAGCCCCAGGGCTACGAGTCTCTGAAAGATAGATTTCCCTCATTGAACACCTCTTTGAAATAATATAGCATGATGGAATAATACGGCCGTGACTCTGGGGCATTGCCATGGAGTATGAAATTTGCCCTTATACTGATGTTAATGAGCTACATGGCCTTTAAGACTTAAGAGCATCACAGCTTTCTAACTAAACAAAGTTGGACCATATCATCTTTATAATTCCTTTATATTCCTGAAATATTCCTTGTTGGTTCACGTTTTGAGTGGTTGCTCTCCAGCTGGTGAGGCTAATTAAGGGGACACTTTAATTTTCATAAATAAGGAAGAGATGGCCAGAGGGGACTTTGAAGGATCTAGCTCCTGGCTGTGCTCAGTCTTGCTGCTTCCTAGTATGTCAGTGTGTGATCAGCCCTCACCACACACCCCTGTTGCCATGCCTCTTCTGCTGAACACGACAGATGCATGCAACCCTTTTGGACACATGAGCTGAATAGACTTTTCATTCCTGTATTCTGCCACAAGAATATAAGAGTTTCTATATAACCTCCTTACAGTTTTGAGTTTCTCTAAGTCAGGGATTCTCAGCCTTCTTAATGCTGTGTTCCTTTAATAGAATTCTTCATGTAGTGGTAAGCCGCAACCATTAAATTACTTCATTGCTATTTCATAGCTGTAATTTTGCAGCTCGTATGAGTTGTAATGCAGATGCCTGATATGCAGGATATCTAATGTGTAACCTGTAAAGAGGTCATAACTCACAGGTTGAGAACCATGGCTCTAAGTTAAAGAAATGCAATGTCTTGTTTGTGATTTACACTGTGTTTTTTTGTGGTTTAATGAACTTACCATATAAAAAGTCTTTTATCATATTTTTTTGTTATTTATTTATTTATTTATTTATTTATTTATTTAATTGGATATTTTCTTTATTTCCATTTCAAATGTTATCCCCTTTCCTGGTTTCCCCACCAAAAAACACCCTACTCCTATCCCCTACCCCCTACCTCCTGCTCACCAACCTACCTACTCCCGCTTCTTGGCCCTGGCATTCCCCCACACTAGGGCATAGAGCCTTCATAGGAAAAATGGCCTTTCCTCATAATAATGTCTGATTAGGCCATCCTCTGCTGCATATGCAGCTGGAGGCATGAGTCCCACCATGAGACTCTTTGGTTGGTGGTTTAGTCCCTAGGAGCTCTGGGGGTACTGGTCAGTTCATATTGTTCTTCCCCCTATGGAGCTGCAAACCCCTTCAGCTCCTTGGGTACTTTCTCTAGCTCCTTCATTGGAGAGCCTGCACTCAGTCTAATAGATGGCTGTGAGCATCCACTTCTGTATTTATCAGGCACTGGCAGAGCTTCTCAGGAGATAGCTCTATCAGGCTCCTGTAAGCAATCACTTGTTGGCATCCTGGTTGTATATGGGATGGATCCCCAGGTGAGGCAGTCTCTGGATGGTCATTTCTTCAGTCTCTACTTCACACTTTGTCTCTGTAACTCCTCCCCCCCCTTCTAAGATGGATTGAAGTATCCACACTATGGTCTTCCTTCTTGAGTTTCATGTGGTTTGTGAATTGTATCTTGGGTATTCAGAGCTTCTGGGCTTCTGGATTAATGCCCACTTATCAGTGAGTGCATATCATGTGTGTTCTTTTGTGATTGGGTTACCTCACTCAGGATGATATCCTCCAGATCCATCTATTTGCCTATGAATTTCATAAATTCATTGTTTTTAATGGCTGAGTAGTACTCCATTGTGTAAATGTACCACATTTTCTGTATCCATTCCTCTGTTGAGGGACATCTGGGTTCTTTCCAGCCTCTGGCTTAAGGCTGCTGTGAACATACTGGAGCATGTGTCCTTATTACAAGTTGGAACATCTTCTGGGTATATGCCCAGAAGTGGTATAGCTGGGTCCTCAGGTAATACTATGTCCAAATTTCTGAGGAACCTCCAGACTGATTTCCAGAGTGGTTGTAACCTATCACCAGTTTTCTAACAACCTGTACTGCCAACAAAGTAAACCTTCCACAATCCTCATCCCCAGGCCACCAGCAGCAGAAAGACATAGCTCTACAGCAGGTAGCTCTTTGGAAGGAGTCTTTCGGTGGAGGGTCACTGGAGTTTTGGACACAGATTGTTTTGACGGGTGGTATTTGTTCAAATTCCCACAAATTGCATAATAAAAATAACACACAATTGACCCATTCATTTAAAAATATCAGCTGTTTTTGTGTGTAATAAATTGGTTTGATTTCTGATTTTCACCTGGAATCTGAATCCAGCCTGTCTCTCAGATTTAAAATACCCGAGGCTACAAGAGTTCCTAACAAGCTACACATGTGGAATAAGTGACTTTTGAAGGATGGATGCTCACTCCTCAGAACCTAAGATTCTCTGTTAGCTTCCTTTACCCACTATGGAGAATGGAACATTTACCCCCGCCTCCCTGCCTGCCTGCCTGCCTGCCTGCCTGCTTCCCTCTCTCCCTCCCTTGCTGCTTCCCCTCCATCTCTCCCTCCCTCTCTGCCTTTTCCTCCCTCCCTTTCTCCCTTCCTCTCTACCTAGTAAAAGGACAGCCTCTAAACTGGGTTCTTATACCTGTGGTATACATGCCTTTGTGGTACCCTCCACTTGCAGGCAAGGCAGAGCCAGTGATATCCTTCTACATCTAGAATACACCAAAGGTGCTAGCATGACTTTCTAAACTAAATTCTAAAAACCTTCATGTCTCTCCTGCGCACTCTTTTGTGTTTGATTTGCTTCCTCTGTCTAACTGTGGCTTGCCATAAAAAAGCTGTGTCTGGCAGAGGATTGGCAAAGTCTAAGCAGAAACTGGAGAATGAAGTCTCCAGCATATTGTGAGAAGCCAAGGCCACTCGACCATGGTGGTGTGTGTGTGTGTGTGTGTGTGTGTGTGTGTGTGTGTTGGAAAGATTTTCCCTTTGCTCATCCTCCATATCAGTGTACAAACACAGCCACAATTTGATTGTGACCCTGAAAGAGGTCTAGCTAGATGTACCCAGCAAGTCTGAATCCAAAGAGAAACTATGAGATAATAAAGGCTTGCTGCTTTTAAGCCTTAATGTTTGACTAATTTGTGATGCAGAAGATAATTAACATAGTCAGGCATGAAATTAACATCACATATCTACTGATGTCCTATCAAGTTTATATTGGCACTCTATGCTAGATAACTCAGTTGTTAGAAGGAAGCCAAAATCCTGTTACTAACTCAACATGGGCCCAAAGCACATACCTTCATTTTCAAGATACCATGCTTGAAAGGTGGAAATAGCTTGCATCCCATGTAGGAGAATCATAGCTCTTCTTCCTTTTGGCTTGGGGAGATGTATTTTCTAATTAGCCTTGTTAAAGTGATGGACTAGGTGATATCATGAAGTCACGAATAGTGGTCCATGGAGCTCACTCAATACAGGGAGGTAAGGCTTCCTCCTCCTCTCTCCCTCTCTATCCCTCCCCCTTCTCTCATTATTTTTTCTTTTTATTATATATGTATATATAATTGGATATTTTCTTTATTTACATTTCAAATGTTATTCCCTTTCCCGTTCTCCCCCCCTCCCATCCTGGAAATTCCCTATCCTGTACCCCCTCCCCTTGCTTCTATGAGGATGTCCCTCCACTCACTCACCCACTCCCACCTCCCTGCCCTCAGTTCCCCTACACTGGGACATCTATTGAGTCTTCATAGGACCAAGGACCTCTCCTCCCATTGATGTCTGACAAGGCCATCATCTGCTACATGTGCAGCTGGAGCCATGTGTACTCCTTGGTTGGTGGCTTAGTCCCTGGGAGCTCTGGAGAGTCTGGTTGGCTGATATTGTTGTTCTTCCTATGGGGTTGTAAACCCCTTCAGCTCCTTCAGTCCTTATCTAACTCCTCCATTGGGGGCCCTGCACTCAGTCCAATGGTTGGTTGCAAGCATCTGCCTCTGTATTTGTAAGGCTCTGGCAATGGCCTCTCAGGAGACAGCTTTATTAGGCTCCTTTCAGCAAGCATTTCTTAGCATCCACAATAGTGTTGGGGTTT